>JAQFWZ010000072.1:1190535-1263035 GCA_027789725.1 Dendropsophus ebraccatus
TGTCCATCGTGTACTCGGTCACCACTACACCTGATAATAGAGCCATAAAGAGTCGATTCAATAAACACTCAATGTCGCCCCATGTTCCACAGCCAAAAATCACTCATCTGAATTAGTTTTTGTTTCCTCAAGAATTTGGTCCTATATTAATCTTTCCAGGCGCTTGGTAATGTGTCCAGAAACACAACGCATGTGAATGTACGCTATGACCCCCTCTGTTCCCCTTTGTCTTGTGTGTTTGCATGTTTAATGACATGATCCCCCTCCTGTTGCCCCCTTTATATCCTGTATACCCCCGCTTATTGTTCTACTCAGTACGTTCCATCTCTCCCTGAAGATGATCCTGGGACAGGGAGCCATTCTTAGGATTCTATCCCCAACCAAAGTGTGCCATCCCTTCTTGCTTTATCCAGGTACAGCACCCAATGCACCTGTCTTCCACCTGTACCCCACAGCTTCTGTGCCCGCAGACTGTCTGTGAAGTTGTGAATTTTTGCCGCATGCCAACGGCTGGATGTCCCCCAGTACCAAGGAATAAAAACTCTGCTATTCTGCCATCTGGTGTTTGTACCCCCCAAAGTGGTTACATCTGGAGGTCTGCAAACTCTCCAGGTTGTGTTATTGCAAGGACGTCTACACTGCCATAGAAAAATATACCTGTGTGTCTACTGTAAGGGATTACACACACATGCGCAAACACACGACCATTGTATGTTTACAATCACTGATCCTATATGAGGGTTATTGAATTTGTGGGGAAGTTTTGCACTCCTTGTACTGCTGCCTAGAGATGGACGATGGGTGCACAGTATGCACAAGGTAATGCGTCATATATATATATATATATATATATATATATATATATATATATACGCTGAGTATAGCAGGGCGGTGGTTTTCATGAGACTGGTATCGCTTATTATCAGAATTAAAACCTATGGTAATCAGACTTGTGTTGGCCACAATGTCCACGCATCAATGGTGTATGGCTAGTGGGCACCTAGGACTCCTTTTTTCACTGCCAGAAGGGGGTTTACAGCTAGCAATGTAGGGGAAGAGGATCCTTCCCGCCATCGGTGTGAGGGAATTTCTTTTCCCTTTCTTGTGCCTTCTAACAGTTGCTGCACAGCTACTCGATTTAAAGTGTTACTTATGAAGGGAGATGTTTTTACGACCACCGACCCGCTGACGCCGCTCTGTGCAGCCCATGAGATCTCCTTCTCAGATGGGTCAGCGACAGTCCCAACCACCTAGTTGGAGGATTTGGGCTCTTGGTCCATGCGTTAGATGTGGGGATGGAAGAGATGCCACCGATCATTCCAGTGAGCTCTCTGGCAGGCGCTGAATAGTCTCCATGGAACCAGTGCTGTCACGTATCCAAGTCTAGAACTCATATATTTATCATGGGAAAGTTTTTGACTTTTGATACTGTATGTCTCTATAAGAAACCTAGAATAACTCGCAGAATAGCAGTAAGGTTTTACATATTCATCAAAGATTGTGTATGCTGGCAGCTAAAGGGGGCCCCTTCCGCGGCGCGGTAATACACGAGCGCTGCCCTTTGTGTCTAGTTCCAGGAAGTAATGTATTTGGAATGTAGACATTGGAGACCACCTAGCACCATTGACTCTGTATACCATATAGATTCCTGTTAGGAAGGCTCCGCAAGCCATCTGGAAGCTGCTTGGCTTAGTTGTAAGATAATTCTACATGTTTGTTGCTTTTTTTTATTTAATGTCTTTTATTTTTTCAGGGGAAAAAAAAGAAAGGAAAAAAAAAAACCTTAAACTTGTTCTGCAGATTTTGTTTTGTTAATTTGGAGAATCGGGAAGGTGTCCGGGTTGTATGCAGAGTAGCCGATCCCGGAGGGGGCAATGCCAGTCTCATGAGCAGCCGGCAGTGCAAGTGGTGGAGAAGCCGATCTTCTATTTGTAATTTCTCCAACTGCTGGCAGCTTAGTGCCCTGTAGGCGTGGAGCGCTCGTCCAATAGTGTGTTTTATATATGCATATATATAGATATATAAATAGATATATAAATTATGTTCATATATGCCAAGGCCTTCTGCAGTGTACGCAGTGCTGACCTTTTTTTTATGTAAAATAGCCTTTTCTATTTTATTTTGATGTTGCGTACACAACAGAAATCCTCATTTTTCTTTATTTGTTACGAAGACTGTAAGGAATACAATTATGGGAGACTTTTATTCTGCTAAGTTTTTATATTAATCCTTCTAATCTTTATCGCCAAGGAAGCTGAACAAATGTACAAAGTGTACAGCTGATGAACTACTTTGCCACGTGGGAGCGGAGAGAAGTGTGCTGGGCATTTGAAGGGCGCACGCAGCAGCTGTGCGTTGGGTGCAGAATTTCCACCAAAACTCCCAGAATCTTTAAACATTCCCAAAGTGTGTAAGAAAGAAAGCACGGCTTCTTCACGCCGAGAGGTGGATGGCTACTCTTATCCCAACTAACATAGTTATACTTGTAGAGCTCATCATGTTAGCAAGCTTGTCTCCTTCTCCTGATCTGCTGCTTTTTCTCTCCCATTGGTAACAGCTTGTGGTCTAGATTACAGACCACATCTCTGCTCTAAAAGCAGTGGTCTGGCGGGTGTATTAATAGCTCTACTGTATATCTTTATAGATACTTTACATAATACATATATTGCTGTACATATGCATTAGAGCTAGATATACACTAGTTAGACCACTGCTTTTAGAGCAGAGCAGTTGTCGGTAACCTAGACAACGAGCTGTCAGCAATGGAAGGGAAAGAGTGGGAAAATTTGTAGATTGTGGAAGTTGCCAAATGATTGTATTTACAAGAGTATTTAACGTCATAAGCCCTACAAGTTTACCTATGTTAGTTAAGATAGGAGTACCCCTTTAACACTTAACCCAATTAAAGAAATTAGCTGCGTTTTATATAATGGTGTTACAATATGCAGTCATGCTTCTCATCAGTCTGAGGTTCCCAGGTGCTTAAAAAGCCAATAAAATACGGGAATGTAGAAAAATAGAAAAAAAACTCTACTTACCTATGCCTGGCCCTCCGCAGTGCCTGTGTTTCTGCTTCAGATACCCCCTATCTGTTTATTCTGCCTCAGCCACAAACACTTATCTTTTAAAGGGGTTCTCCAGTGTTATCTAGAGAAACATGGCCACTTTCTTCCAGAGACAGCACCACTCTTGGTTTTGCTGCTCAGTTCTATGAATGGAGCTTATTTGCAAACCGCACCTGAACTAGAGACAAGAGCGGTGCTGTCTCTGGAAGAAAGCAGCCATGGTCTTCTAACACTAGAGAACCCCTTTAACCCTGCTTCTGAGACGAGCAGCATGAACCAGAAGCAAAGGAACAGGAGCTTGGGAAATTGGGTGTAGTTAGGTATAGTTTTTATCTATTTTTTTAATGTTCCCAGTATCATAATCATTTTTGAAAGTGCTGACATATCCCTTTAAAGTCTGTGTATGGGAAGTCTCTGTGTATGGAAAGTCTCTGCAAAAACAGATCCTCCCAATGCATAAAAATAAAGGCAAATCCATAAATATGGCCTCCAATGTGATTTCTGCGGCTCCTGTGCAGACTCCATGGTAACAGACGACAGATACTGTGCCGGATGAGCTTGCAATCATATACGTCAGTAATACACCACACGTTACCTCTTTGCTGTTTCCGTATTGATACTTTTTCTACATAGTTGCTGTGGAAACAAAAACTATAGAAAATTTAAAAAAAAATGTAAAACTTGTTTCAGTTTAGATTTATCGCAACAATTGGAGAAAAAAAAACTTTCAGCCCTGGCGAGCAGAAGACTTCAGCCATCTTCTGCTTCCTGTACAACCCCTTTAAGTACTTTTCAGGTGTTGTGGATTCTACCCTAGATAAATACCATGTACATAATGTGGCATTTCTATGGGTTGGGTGGCAGCTTACATTTGCACAGAACATCTCTAAAGTAATAGGTAAGAAATGGCAGAGAACGGGAACCATAGTATCCATGTTACAGATTGGCACTTGACAATCTTGGTTACTGACCGCTAGTGTTTCTGACCAGTTGGAGAAAATTGAAGCTAATTGCATTTTTTAGGCTATGTTCACAGACTTTTTTAAAGTGAAAAAACACTGCCCTTTTTATATTAACAGCTATAAAAAATCATCAGGTTCATAATTTACTGCTGTTCTTGTCAAATACCAGTTATTATAAAAACTGACCCTTTTTCCACTTTAAAAAAATGGCCATTTAAAAAAATAAAAAGGTTTGTGAACATAGCCAGTGTTGTATTGTGAGCTCTGTCTGGTATCTTTCATCAGTACTAGAGAGGAGCAAATTCAGCTGCTGTCCATGGAGTCCAGGCCCTGGGTTTCTGGGTTAAAACTGGATCCATTCTGAGAAATGTGGGAGAAGTTTCCCAGTGCTGGATCCAGCTTTTTCAGACAGAGAGCGGCAGCCGGCTGAGAAGCCGACCACCGAGCTAACAAAGGGATTCACTTTTACTGTAAATTCACTCATCTCTAATCATTGTGATACCTGGTCTGAGTATTCCGATAGTTGTACAACAGCAAATAGGTAAAATCTGATAGAATGACATCAAATTTATTACACAAAATGAGATGCAGCTGAACAAAAGGAGAGTGAACCTACACAATGAGGCTACGTCCACTTTATTCCTGTATTATTTCATTCTCATTTATATAACGTCCTCCAAGTCTCACGGATCTTGTATACATCTATCTGTCGCCCAGAAAGCGCATGCCTTATTAAACTTGGGGTTCCTTACTTGTTTTCATTTTTCTTTTTTCATTTAGTAATTGGTTATACAAGCACTGTTATTTTGTAAAAAGAACTGACTGACTCTGAAATTTGTGTATGCATGATATTAAACAAAAACTGGTGATACAGTTATATTTCTTCAAGTGCTTTTGTGTCGCACAGCGGCCCTGCATAACATCCCGTCGTATATATCTGCGCATGAATACAGCCTGTGCTCAGAAGATTGTATGCAATTGTTTAGAGCCTGCCATCTGGAAACTTGGAGGGTCTACAGCCATTACTGCAGGCATGAATAAAAAAGTTCCTCAAAAAGCAGAGGAGTTAGAGAAGGCTGTTGGCAGTAATGTGTGTCAAACAATGAATAGACAATCCATTATTGTTCCATTGTCAGACAACAGGTATGAAGGTGCTGGCTGCAGTATGTATGTCGTGTATGTATATTGTGTCTGTGCCGTGTGCATAGTGGTACAAACAGTATAAAGGCAACAAACGGGTCCTGACTTTCTAGTATAGATAGTATGAGAAAGGTGCCTTCACCGAAACATCGGGATATGTCTGTGTTTACCATTGTTACGCAATAAATGATGCACGAAATCACTTGCAATTAATTACTCGAGACTACCTTGTCCTTAATTTCATATTATGGAACCGGTGGATTACTATCTATACTAGATTTACTCCTTTCCACCTCAATACATTACTGAGTGATACAACTTCCTTCTACAATTGTATGGGTCCTGACTTTCATCATTACTATTCTACCACCAAGTGGTTGTTGATGAATTTTCTTCCCAATGGTTACTTTTAGTTTACTTTTATCCATCAAACGGTACAAAGCTATAAAACGGGGCGTAGCTTAAGCATGGCCGAGTGAAGACGTGCTTCCTCTCGGCTCCAGGTGCTGCTCTTCATTAACTGTTTCCAGACCACCTACAGCCCTGCACAGGGATGCCATATAGGGCCAAGAAAACTCCCGCAACCTCGCTGGTATCACCCCGGGCCTCCATTGTCCGTTTTGCCTGTCCTTTACAGACCTCACCGACTGACGCCTCGTGCGGCACCAAAATGGCCGCGGCGCCCACCACCAGAAAAGGCCGCTCAGAAGTCGAGCCTCCCCTTCCCCGACCTCAGCCAGCCGACCACGGAGATCCTCCGGACCCAGGAGATGCCCAGTCCGCCTTCTCCCTTAGCCTCCGACAGGGACCCGCTGTCTGCCTTGGCCCCAGCCGCCGTACTGACTGAGGTAAAGAACCTGTTGCAGGCTCTCCCCACATGTGCCGAGCTCACAGCACAGCTGTCCTGCATGGAGGAGTGCCATGTTAAGGACATGTCAGAGATAAAAACTGCTGTGGCTGCTATTTACTCCTCCATCTCCACCCTGGAGTCCCGGCAGGCTGACATGGACAAGGTGGTCACTTGTCGCCCCCCGCGTGGACGCCCACAATGCAGACATTGGAGCAGACCGCCTGGTGGACGCAGTGAGGTCTATTTTCAATCAGTACCTGGGGGACCTGGAGGACACACATAGAGATGGACAGGACGCACCGAGTGGCCGGACCCCGTGCCCAGGACCGCAATCGGCCTCGGGACGTCCCTTGCCATGTCCGCTATTATCAACGGAAGGAGACCCTGCTGCAGCGCACCTGGGAGCTGGGCACCTTTGATTACCATGTCTCTGAAATTACTCTGCTCCCGGACCTATCCCGGCGCACTCTGGCCATGAGGCTCCTCCTGTGTCCCCTCCTGGATGCAATCCGAAATGAGGGTGCCTCGTATTGTTGGGGAATACCCTTTTCACCTTATTGTGAGGCACGGAGGAGCCACCTGCATCGTCCGCACGCCGGGTGACTTACCGGAAGCCTACAAGCTGCTAGATCTCGCCGACCTCCGTATTCCCGACTGGACTGCTCCGGTTCTGCCTGTACCAGGGGCCAGACCTGCTCCTGTGTCTCGATCACCTCCCTGCGAGCAGCGACGATCCCGCCCTCCCCGTCGCGTTGACTCCCGTCCAGACGCGCTCCCTCAGCGCTCAGCGGTGGGTCTGTGAGGGAGGCAGAGGACTGCACCGGACCCTGCTCCAATTCCAAGCCTTGACGGACCGCTAGAGCGCTGACATTGGCCTCTTGCCTCATCCTCCTCTCCGAACTGCAGGACACGTGAGCTACCTTCAGGGACACTTGTCCACTGGACCCGTTATGCGCCTGTGACATTGCCCACCCGTGTAGGTAGCTTACAGCACCCCTCGGCTCATGGTTGCTCCATTCACTGCCCGGCGGGCACCTGGTAGCGCTTCCCCTCTGCCCCCCTACTCCAACCGCCCTCCCGCCCCCTTCCCCCTCAGCCCTCCTGGTTGTTACACTCTTCCCTATGCCCTACCTATCTCACCCACGTCTCCCCCCCCCCCCCCCCCCATTTGGCGTGTACCTGTCCGGCCTCCTGACAGTGACTTTCCTACAACTACATCGGAGGTACCCTGAACCCCGTGGAAGGCATGATCTCCAATGTCTCCCTTTTGTGCAACTCAGACTCCCCCGCCCTCTTACCCTCTGTGGCTGTCCTTCCCTTCCTCCTAATCCTCCTTCCCCCCCAGGTCCTGGTCACTATCCTACATTCCCTACTCACTTGCTCCCAGGTCTTACCCCCCCCACACACACACACACACACATACACACTGTTATATCCCCATGCCAGCGCTACAGCACAGAAGGGTCTCGTTGCAGCGCTGAACGCCCACTGGAGGGCCCTGTTAACTTACATTTACTGTGGTTTACTAGTTTTACTATGCAAAGTTATATGGTCATAATTTTATTTTCGCACTGCTCTCCCACGTTATGTATGTTGCATTATTCTCCTAGAACCTATGTTCTCGCTGCACCTAAAACACATGTTGATTGCCTGGTTCTCCTTACCTTTTCTCATCCCTCTGCCTGCTCCTTTTCCTCTACCCCCCCCCCCCTCCCCATGTCCCTGTCCCTAATCTACCACCCCCTCTTATTCACCCTTAGGTCTTATCCTTTTTGTTTCATCTTCATGAAGGCACTAAGGAGCTGTAGAGTCTTGTTGTACCACTGAACGCCCACCAGAGGGCACTGTTGCACTACTTTCACTACTGCACTGTGGTTCACTAGTCTGACATATCAAGTTATGTGGTTATAATTATAGTCTCAGGTTGTTCTCTCATATGTTATTGCATATATTGCATATATCTCATATATTGCATCTTGCTATTAGAACCTGTAGACCCATCCATGAATAAGCATGTGCTGATTGCTAGGTTCTTTCTACCCTCCTCTCAGCCTTCCGGCTTCTCTCTGTCTACCCTCTCACTGTCTTCTCCCCCCCCCCCCCCCCCCTTCCTTTTTCCTCATGGCTGTTCATGGGATCTGTATCTCCTTTTTTTCCCTATCTTTTCCTGCTTTTCCTCCCCCCGCCTTCCTCCTTCCCTTTTCCTTTCTCTCTCACCTCCTTATTTTTACTTTAGGTTCTCCCTCCCTCTTCCTTGACCGCTACTCACTGAGCCATGTCCTCTATCCTTTGCGTCTCCCTGAACGTGCAAGGCCTGAACATCCCGGAGAAGCGATCCTCCTTGCTGCGCCTTTTATGGGCTAAACGCGCTTCGGTGGCCTTTATTCAGGAAACCAATTTCCGAAAGGACCAAGTACAGCGTCTCTCAGATCGTAACTTTTCTGATGCCTTCCATAGCTGTTCCTCAGATTCCAAGACCAAAGGGGTTTCCATCGTGATTGCGCGCTCTGCTCCCTGGGAACTGTTGGATCAGAAGTCTGACCCCAAGGGTAGGTTCCTCTTCGTGAAGGGCAAGATGGCTGGGACACTCTGTACCTTTGGTACGATCTACCTTCCCAACACCGGTCAGATGATGTTCCTCGAACGTTGCTTGGCCGATGTTGAGACCTTTCTGGAGGGGGTGATTGTCCTTGGTGGTGACTTTAACATGGCCCTGGACCCCCTACTTGACTCGTCTACGGGACACTACTTTCTTTCCTTTTCCTCCCTGCGGCCAGCCAAGCGCACCCTACATTCCTATCAGTTAATGGATGTCTGGAGGCTCCTTCACCCTCGCGATAAGGACTATACCTTTTTCTCTCATCCACACAACCTATACTCCCGTATCTACTACCTATTTATTTCTCATGCCTACTTGGACAAAGTGACTGCTGCCTCCATTGACCCCATCTCCTTTTCTGACCACACTCTCATTTCCATTTCCCTCACCCTTGCTCCTCCTCAGCCTCGGTCGTGGGGCTGGCGCCTCAGCGACTCCCTATTAAGAGACCCCCACGGTCTTGGTGGAAATTCGCTCAGACTTGACCGGTTATTTTGCTACTATTGTCACTCCTCATTCCTCACCCTCAGTGGTGTGGGAGGCCCATAAATGTTACATACGTGGCACCTTCATTAAGTTAGCCACGTGCCTTAAGAAGGAGCACTCTGCCAAGATCATATCTCTTCTCTTGCAAATCGCGGAGCTTGACAAACAACACAAAAGAACCCTGGCTGTGTCTACGGGTGCAGAGCTGGCGGCCTTGTGGGGTAAACTAAGAGACCTCACCTTCACCAATGCCAAGGCGTCTCTTGCACGCTGTCGCCATCATTATTTTGAGTTCGGCAACAAACCTGGCAGGACCCTAGCTCGTGCCTTAAGGCTACAGAGGGCTCGTTGTTTCATCCCACAAGTCTCCTCAGCCAATGGCACCCGATTGTCTCTCTCCTCTCAAATTGCAGACGCCTTTCGCTCTTACTATGTGAACCTTTATGGGCTCTCCCCCACGTCCAGTCCAGCGAGCTCTGATTTTTTTCACTCTCCCATCTCCTCTTATCTTCGGGACTCCGGTCTCCCCTCCTTGTCAGAGGAGAGCATCACTTGAATCTCCCCTCACCGCCACGGAATGGGATTGGGCAATTAAATCCTCCCCCTCTGGCAAGGCGCCGGGCCCCGATGGTCTCACTTAACCCTACTACAAATCGTGCGGTCCCTTACCCCGAGACCCCTTCCTGTCCTCTTACAATTCTGTCTCCACTGGCTCCACTCTTCCCCCAGACTTTCTAAGTGCCCATATCTCTGTTATCCCCAAAGAGGGCAAAGACCCCTCTCAGTGTCAAAATTATCGCCCTATCTCCCTCCTGAACCTCAAATTTTTTGCAAAAATATTAGCTGCCCGCCTTACCCCTTTACTCCAACCCATTATTCACCTTGATCAAGTAGGCTTCATGCCCGCCCGGGACAATACTATAAGGGAAATTAACCTCATCCACCATGCCCGCTCCTTGGGCCTCCCTGCCATGCTCCTTTCTACAGACGCTGAGAAGGCCTTTGATCGAGTCAGCTGGCCATTCCTCTTTGCCACACTCAGACATCTCGGTCTTGTACCTAATATGTTGGAGTGGATTGGCTCCTTATATTCTCACCCTCACCTCACCCCAGGTCTCGGTCAACGGCCTTCTCTCCCTCCCGTTCCCCATAGCGAATAGAACACGACAAGGTTGTCCCCTTTCTCCTCTCATCTTTATTCTCACTCTCTAGCCCTTTCTTAGGCACGGGAGAAACAATGCAAACATCTCTGGGATACGAGTGGGGTCGGTGGATGACACAGTCATGGCTTACGCGGACGACCTCTTGTTCTTCCTCACCAAACCTCTCACTTCCCTTCCTAATCTTCTTTCTGAACTTTCACGCTATCAAACCCTCTTTAACTACAAAATTAACTTACAAAAGTCCGAGGCACTCAATCTCTCGCTCCCCCCTTCTGTCGTTACCTCGCTGGAACCGTCATTCCCCTTCCGCAATCTTCTTTAACATACTTGGGAGTTCGGTTAACACCAGCAGTATCCGACCTCTTCAAGGTAAACTTTCCCCCGATGCTTAAGCTGATCGAAGCAGACTTGCTCCAGTGGCACAAGGACACCTTCACCTGGTTTGGGCGCTGTTCAATTTTTAAAATGAACATCCTGCCGCGTCTGCTTTCTTTTCCAAGCCCTTCCTGTGACGCTGCCCTTGTCCTACTTCTGCCAACTTTCTACACTCTTCACGAAATTCATCTGGGCGCATAAACAACCCCGTTTAGCTAAATCAATTCTGTACCGCCCTAAGGCGAGAGGTGGTCTCGGTCTCCCCAACCTTTACCATTACTATGCTGCTGCCCATCTTTCTCAGGTACTAGACTGGCACCGCCACGCCCCCACTAAATTATGGGTGGGCATGGAAATGTCACTCTCCCCAATCTCATTACTGGCAGCCCCATGGATACCGTTCGCCTCTCGCTTTACCGGCCCTCACCCCACTATTGATCCCACATTGAAGCTATGTCATAAACATCTTTCCGCTGGCTTTCTGGCCCCTAACCCCTCTCCTCTGTTCCCGATCCTGGATAATCCTGCTTTCCCGGCTGGCAGGGAGGACCCGATCTTCAGGGCCTGGTCCTGGGCTGGTTCCTTCCGAGCCGCTGTTTTTCTCCAAGGTTCGACGTGGCTGTCCCTCGCTGACCTCAAAGACCTCGCGGACCCGGCCCCTGTAGGATTCTTGAGGGCGCTACAACTCCATCACTTTCTTCACTCCCTCCCAGGGCCGGGACAAGGAGTTTTGGTGCCCTAGGCAGAGAAGGCAAATGGCGCCCCCCCCCCCCAGTGTAGACTGTACACTATGCGGGGACAGCCAGGAGGCTATACTGTATGTGGGGGCTGATACTTGGTCATCACAGGCTCTGCAGAGTATTACCACACTGCAGACTATATGGGAGAGTCCAGTATGTATATTGTACCCTCTAAATATAACTGGACCATGTATACTGTACCCCCTGACTGTAACAGGACCGTGTATACTGTACCCCCGACTGTAACAGGACCGTGTATACTGTACCCCCGACTGTAACAGGACAGTGTATACTGTACCCCCTGAATGTAACAGGATCGTGTATACTGTACCCCCTGAATGTAACAGGACCGTGTATACTGTACCCCCTGAATGTAACAGGACATGTATACTGTACCCCCTGACTAACAGGACCGTCTATACTGTACCCCCTGACCGTAACAGGACCGTGTATACTGTACCCCCTGACTGTAACAGGACATGTATACTGTACCCCCTGACTGTAACAGGACCCTGTATACTGTACCCCCTGACTGTAACAGGACCCTGTATACTGTACCCCCTGACTGTAACAGGACCCTATATACTGTACCCCCTGACTGTAACAGGACCATGTATACTGTACCCCCTGAATGTAACAGGACCATGTATACTGTACCCCCTGACTGTAACAGGACCATGTATACTGTACCCCCTGACTGTAACAGGACCGTGTATACTGTACCCCCTGACTGTAACAGGACCGTGTATACTGTACCCCCGACTGTAACAGGACAGTGTATACTGTACCCCCTGAATGTAACAGGATCGTGTATACTGTACCCCCTGAATGTAACAGGACCGTGTATACTGTACCCCCTGAATGTAACAGGACATGTATACTGTACCCCCTGACTAACAGGACCGTCTATACTGTACCCCCTGACCGTAACAGGACCGTGTATACTGTACCCCCTGACTGTAACAGGACATGTATACTGTACCCCCTGACTGTAACAGGACCCTGTATACTGTACCCCCTGACTGTAACAGGACCCTGTATACTGTACCCCCTGACTGTAACAGGACCCTATATACTGTACCCCCTGACTGTAACAGGACCATGTATACTGTACCCCCTGACTGTAAATCACTGGTTTCAGGGGGATTAGCCTGTACACCATAAACAGAATATAAGTGTTCACCAACCTGTGGCTCTCGAGCTGTGGCAGGACTACAACTCCTATCATGCTGTGACTGTTGTAGTTTGGAGCAGCTGGTGACCCACAGGTTGGGGAACAATATGGGAAGTGCTGTGTATAGAGGAGCAGTGCAGGGATATGGAGCAGCCCTGTGACCTAGGTGACCTCCCTCTCCCAGCACTCCCAGCCTTCCTACACCTAAAGAATGATGAGAGTCAGTCAGTGAACTCACCAGACAGCAGCCCAGCAGTCAGAGAAGAGGTCACATGGTGAGGAGGGGGCGAAGCCTCTGTAGGTCCTGGCAGGTCAATGATTTTTTATTTTTTTTTAAAGAAATTGAAATTGCGCCCCTGTAACTTACCACTAGATGGCGCCCTAGGCCATCGCCTACCCTGGCCTACCCTTTGTCTCAGCCCTGCTCCCTCCCAAACCCCTCTGGTTTTGCCCGTCCCCGTACACCATTTGAAATTCTCTGTCTGGACTTTGGCCCCATTCGCCACTCTCTCTCCCTCCTGTACACTATGCTGGGCTCCCCGCCGGAAGAACCACCTCCCCCACTTGCTGCCTAGGAGGGAGATCAAGGTATTTCCTTCTCTGCGGCTCAAGTAGACAGAATTTTCACATGCACCCATTCTTGTTCCATCTTGTATCGCCTGCAGGAAGAGGTTTATAAATTACTCTCACGATGGTACCAAGTCCCCACCCGACTCCATCGGATTTTTCCGGAGGTCTCACCATTATGTTGGAGAAATTGCAGTGAGGAGGGCACCCTTGCACACTCTTTCTGGAGTTGTCCCAAACTGGTACCCTTCTGAAAAGAAGTCTGGCGAATCTCCTCTACCTTTACTGATCACCCGCTCCCCTTCTCTCCATCGCTCTTCCTCCTGCATATTTCCGACATCTCTCTGAAGTCCTACCGGCGCTCTGTCCTCAGACATCTGATCAATGCTGCGCGAGCATGTATCCCGGCCCTATGGCGCCGCCCTGAACCCCCCAGTATCGCCATGTGGTTCCACAAAATCAAGGACATTAAACGCATGGAAGACCTCACTGCACAGTTATACGAACTCGAACATGGTTTTACTGGGACCAATTCACTGAGACGGCCGAGTACAGGACTCTTTTGGCTCAGTGAGGCGTGGCCCCCCAGGTTCCCCCCCCCCTTTTTTTCTTCTCTTTCCTCCCTCCTTTTTCTCCCCCTCCCCCGTTTCCCCCGTTCTTGCTCCCCCCTCCTCTTCCCCCTGCTTCTTTATCCCTTTTAGAAACTACTCCTCAGTCATGGTCCGAGTGGTAGTCCACTTTCTTACTTTTTCATACCCTTTAAAGGTTACCTCCCGTTGGGGGTTGTGTAATGCACTTGGTATCTGTACCACAATCACCTGTTGTTGCTGTTTGTTTCCTTATGTTCTTTCATGAGCGGTTCTATGGATGTACCGTTTCCCTTTTGAGTGTGTGTGCACTGTTGTTTTTAAAAAATTGGAAAAGCTTATTAAAATTGAGAATTTAAAAAAAAAAAAAAAAAAGCTATAAAACAATGTATATTGTGGAAATAAGGTAATGGAAATGTTAGTAGAATTTTCATCGTATGTTAAAATGGAAACATGAATAAATATCTATCGTCATTAGGACAAAAAGAAATACGAGGGAGAATAAATAAAACTTAGCGATTCAGGGCAATATCCTTGATAATGAGGTGGGGGAAGCCAAGTGATCTGACGGACAATACAGACCAAGGGTAGGGGGTGACAAGACAAGGGGCGGTGTTGATAGACAAATATACTAAGTGCCAAAGCAGAGTAGAGGTGATGGAGCATTGCTTAAATAACTTAGGGCCCTATTACACGGGACGATTATCGTGCAGATAATTGTTATCTTGTTCGAATTTAAACGATAATTGTCCTGTGTAATAGCAGGCAAAGATCGAAAAATCGTTCGTGTGTTGTTGATCGTTTTGATCTGACCCTAAAATCATTGTTAATCATTCGCTGTAATCACACGTTTGTTTGCTAATCCTTCACTGTGATTCCAAATCGTTCCTTTTATTGCTTGGATATGATTCTAACTAACAACTACCGTTCTGTGTAACATGGTGAACAATTTCAGGTTAACTATAAAAAAAAACTAATTTGCGATCGTTTATTGTTAACAATCGATTTGTCTAATAGGACCAGTAGCCAAGGCTGCTAGGTGGCATCTGTAACGTTGCCAGATAATATGGGCAGCACTGTCCAGGTCCCGCACCTGCTCACCATAGCTGTCCTTTCTGCTCCTCTGCTGTACTCCATGCTCGCTTTGGACCCTTCTTGTGTCTATTGGCATAGTCTTCCTCCTGCAATGACACATCTGGCCAGTAGGGTGAACATGTGACCATCTGCTCAGGAGTGATAGTGGCAGCTTGTCTCCACCTGCTGCTGCTTCCTGCCCAGTTCCACCTGCACCTATTTAAAGTCTCTCCAGCCGAACCCCCTTGCCTGAGTGTTGTTGAATTCTTGCATATGAAGTGAAGGCTTGTTTCTGCTGATATCCTGTGTGGCCTGACCTGTGTCTGTTCTTTGGATTATGCTTTCTGCCTGTTTCCTGTCTGTACAGTATGCTTCTCATGTTGCCCACTCAGCTGCACACTCGGGTCCAGATGCTCAAGGTACGTGCCTCTCTACTTATCAGCCATATTTCAGTTGGATTTGTCTGTATGAGCTATTGTTAGCTTGGCTGCCAGAAGCACCCGTCCTGTTTTTATTTTGAGGTTAAGCCCAGTAACTCAGTAGATAAGATGGTATTTCGGACATAGATCCCCTATTGCAGCATTTACTAAAGAATAGTGTGGAGGCCGAAGGAAAAATCTGCACCACTCTGGTGGGGACCTTATACCAGCTGAGGAGGACTTTCCACCCAGCCTCAACCATGGAGACATTTTTGGAGATCTTGGCTGTTGTGCCGTTTTATGCCATTCTGCGAAGGTTTTGCCCAGGTTGGTCTCCCAAGCCTCAATTTATCAGGGGAGGTAATCAAGTCACAATAGATTTGCAGGAATAATTTCTATTCTGCTTTTTGGAATTAAGAACTTCTAACAAGTCCTTGAGGTAATATCTTTGCTCTCCTTTTTTAGAGCATTGATGAAATTTGCAATTTGCTTTTAACAGACATGGTTGGTGGTCTAACCCCTTTCGCCTTTATGAAGTTACCTATCTGCAAAGCCCTGTTATTAATCTGCAACAAAAATTGTAGAGGTGAAAGAAATATAGAAGTAGCTGGTGTGTGTTGACATCTTACGGAAAAACGAGAATTTAGGCTTTCCCACACAATAGAGAAGAGAATAGCAGGTAAGTTTGAAGGGGGCAGTCAGATAAGGTGGTCAATGGGTAGGGCTGGAGCAGCCAAACCCTCTATCTGGACCCATTGTGGAGCCTGGAAGCCTAAAAGAACCTGGGCAAATTGGCCAAACCTAGCGGCTTGAAAGTACTTTCTGAGGTTAGGCATACTAAGGCCACCTTCTGCAGATATTTCCTCATCCATAATTTTGCTATGTCCTGAGGAAAGAGGAGTCCCGCCTGGTTTCAGAATGAATCAAATTTTGTGTGATCCAAAGGCAGGAACTGAGTAAAGACTGAAAATAGCAAGAGAATTCCTCCAAGATTTCTCAGGGATTCTGCAACCGTCTACCATCACTTAGATGCAGGCCCGTCAGTCTCGGAGGGAATGCCTAGGGCAAGCCACCATGATAGCAAGGTGCCTGGCTTCTTCCCATAGTGAAATTGTCGCTGTATTGACCATCAAAGGCTTTTTCTGCCCTGATTGTCAGGGCCATATTCAGCTCTTCCCCACCTCCTCAATCCCAAGTTTTTTATGTTTGCTGAGAAGGGAGGTGTGTGCCTTCTCTTTAGAAGCTCACTATATTTAATAGGCACATTTAAAACGGGAAGCTATTTTTGATTAACTTCCCACCGATGGTTGCTTTGCTAATTGGCGGGGTAACCAGCTCTGGAACATTGCTTCCAAAATATGCCTTAAAATCAGAAGTGATGTTCCCTACAGTCTCAGGATTGCCAAGGAAGTAGTCTTTAAAGGGGTATTCTGGGAGAAAAGGTCATGTCTGCTGCGGGGTTCAGATTTCAATCTCTGTTGCTGGCCCTGCCGGTTCTGTTAAAAATGGCTCTTCATTTCTATGGAGTGGCGGAAAGAGCAGAGTACGCCAGAAGAACGCTGTACTCGGCTGTTCTGTCGCTCCATCGGAATGAATAGAGCCGCATGTCACGTGCTGACCCAGAGCTCTATTCCTAACAGAGCCGGACGTGGGTTCAGAAGTTGGACCCCCGTGACCTCCCACTTTTCCCCTATCTTGTGGATAGGTGAAAAGTAAATTTTTCCCGGAATAGCCCTTTAAGGTGTCATTGGAATGTTTCAGGTCTAACCCCCCAATTACGTAGGCCCACATACAAATTATCATGGTCAGACCTAGAGTATGGTAGTGTTAGGTAGGTATCTGAAAGACAACAGAGGAGTGCAGCCCTGTAACTGACCCCCCCCCCCCCCCCCCCCAGATGTCCCTATCTACTTGCTACAACAGTACAAAAAGTTACTGCGGACAAGAGGGCTATAATCAGTGTAACACAAAACAAGGACAAGACAAACTCACACAATAACAGAATGGTCAAAAGTCTGGGTTGGCAACAATTGTACAGCGAAGGTACAGAATCGAAATCCAAGAAGCAAGGTCGGGGTCACAAAATCTATAGATCAGAATAACTATAACACACAGTCTGGGAAATACTAGGTCAAGGCGCTATCACAGGCAAGGAATGAACACCAGGGGCTGAAACTTATAGTGAACAGGAACTTAGTGCTAACAGCCAACTGGCTATGTCAGCTGTCAGTCACAATCACTAGTAATGAACTACACCTAATGCCGATCGGCCGGGGGTGGTGAAGTCCCGGCCGCGGCTACGTAAATAAAAATCAACATAGCAGGCTTATTTGCTTGGGACGCCATTGGCGCACCACCAGCAACCATCCCTGTGACTCGATTTGTGACAGAGCCCCCACTCTGAGAAGGGGCCTCCGGACCCTCACGAGGACCTCCAGGCTTGGTAGGAAACGTTAAATGACATTTCCTTAGCAGAACAGGGGCATGGAGATCTCGTGCTGCTATCCAGGTACATTTTTCTGGACCATAACCCTTCCAGTGGACTAAATACTGGACTAAGCATCTTTTTGGAGTCTAGAACACATTCAATCTCTAATTCAATTTCCCCTTGGACCATCACTGGAGAGGGAGGAGAGCGAGCACTTACTTGCGGGATGTATTTTTTTGAACAGACTTTTGTGGAATACTGGGTGCACCCTAAGGGTACTATTAGGCCGATAGGAGCCCGATAATAAATGTAAACAATCTAGCAGATCGGTGCTCATTTACAGAGCCTATTACATGGCCTGATAATCCTTTAACAAGAGCTTCAGGGACATTGGTACCTATATCCTTGCTAAACTGGTATACATTACCTATCCCAGGTCCAGGGCTCCTCCTGCTCCTCTTCTCCGTGGGTCCCGCGCGCTGCAGCTTCAGAGCAGCCTGTCTTAGCTGACAGGCCGCTCTGCCAATCACTGGCCGTGGCGGCGGTCCCGGAGTGAGATTGGCTGAGAGGCCTGTCAGCTAAGACAGGCCGCTCTGGAGCTGCAGCGCGGGGGACCCGGGGAGAAGAGGAGAAGCCCTAGACCATGTATAGGTAATGTATTTCTTTTGCAAATCGTTAGCCGCCGGCCACGCACCATTGTTACACGTAGCAGTGCATGGTCGGTGGCCAACAATTATAGGTCAGAACCTATATCAATGATCAGCCGACGACAACGATCATTGGCTGATCGTTGTGTTTATTACACGGAACGATAATCTGCCGGATGAGAGAGAGGGAGTGTCTGAGAGGGCCAGAACCTAGCCAGAGGAATTCAAACCCCCCAAGTGCGTGCAAAGAAAGAGGGAGACCAGCCTTGGACCACTTTTGGAATATAGGATCATCCTTCCCTGGAAGAAAGGCCAGGTTGCACAGAACTAAGATAAGAGGGAAGGGTTGAGGGGCAATAGCTCTGGAGGTAAAGTGCTTGTGGCAAAGTTTTAATGTAGGAGCAACGGTAGGGTGGGATCCTACACAGTAAGAAGAAGCAGGCAACAAGGGAGCAGCGACTAAGGAGATTGGAGAAGGCAGATTCTAACTGAACCCAAAGTTGAGTAGAGGCATGTCGGTGCTAATCAAGCACCCTGGAGAAGTGAGCCACTACGTAGTACATCTAGAGATTAGGGAGTCCAACACCGCCCTGTGTTTTCGGACAGTTGACCATGAACTTAGCAAATCCAACAGGTTTATGTGCCCATATGAATTTCGTGAGGAGAGAACAGAGTTGGTGGAAGAAATATAGGTGTAGGCTTATTCGCAAGGCCTGTATCAGGTTAAGTATTCAAGGCACTACATTCATTTTATATATGCAGCGGCAAAACCATGTAAACGTTCCCCTGTGCCATCTCTACAAATGTTTTGTCACAGATTTAAGCAAAGGGGGGAAATTTACCTTAAACAATGAGGTTGTGTCAGAGTTCAGCTGCACCCCTAGATAGATCAAGGAGGACTGAGCCCACTTAAAGAAAAGGAATCAGCAAATGTTTAAACAGTGGGAAGGGGCAATGAGATATTTAGGGCTTTGGATTACTGTAAATTTGTCCAAAAAGGAGTTAAACACAGAAAGTGGTTGTGTGTGTGGGGGGGGGGGGGGGGGCAAATGTCTGAAAATAGGGGAGAGTGAGGTGTTGGGGCCAGGTACCTTACTAGAGGGAGAGGACTTAATAGCCCATTCCAGTGAGGTAATGGGGGCCTTGAGAGAAGAAATGTCTTCTTCGGGGAAAGAGGGGAGACAGGGATCAGTAATAAATGAAGAGATGGAAGCTATGTGGGAGGTGTGAGGCTGTACAGAGATTCATAGTAAGAGCGAAAAGCGGGTACATTGTATGTGAGGCAGGGTCTTGCCAGGCTTGTTGCCAAACTGCCAAAAGTGGCGGCAGCAGTGGGCAAATGAAGCCTTGGCAGAAGAAATATACGTTCCCGCAGCTTAAGACGAGGAGCCTCAGGTTCCTTAGTCGACAGTGTCAATTTGTGAAGCTTGTTAAGGCTGGCTATGTGTGTAGGTAGAGAGAAAATTTGGTCCAACCGCTCATTGGTGGGAAGCTATTTTAATAAAGGTGCCCCTAATTTATCATTTGTGGGCTTTCCAGATGACCAACAGTCTTATGTGAGAGGAGGAGTTAATGGAAAGTATGTAGAGAGGTTGGAACGGAATTTTTTGCTAAGGGCCCTATTACACGGGACGATTGTGTGAAAAATTATTGTTGTTTGAATTTTAACGATAATCGTTTTGGGTAAATGTAGGCAATGCTGAAACAACCAATGAGAAATCGTTCATGTGTCGATTGTTGATTTTGTGCTGACACAAAAAACATTAATTGTTTGCTAATCACTGTGTAATTCAACATTGTTTGCTGGGATCAGATGGAGTAAACAATCGTAGTAACAATCATAACTAATGACTCTGTGTAATAAGGTGAATGATTTCAAGTATCTATTGTTTGCGATAGTTAAAATTTGCTTAATCTAATAAGACCCTAGGGTCTCCAAGTCCAAGGCTGGGCAGGAGCTTGTGAGAAGAAAAGAGATATAATGGCATGATCAGAGAAGGATATGGCAGCTATACAGGAGAAAAGGACAATATCTATCAAAAGCACCATCCAAGTCCCTAGGGGTGCAAAGCACAAATGAGGCTCCTGAATGACAAATTATGAGATGAAAAGGGTAACCCCCAAAGATATGAGGCACCAAATCCCTGATGACCACCAGTAAGGGGCACAAGAGGCACTGCATGGCGAGGGTGTGCCAAGAGAGGTCAGGCAGTAAGGATATTTCAGCCCCAATAAAGTCCAGGGGACCTTTTCCCAGGCCTGTTTAAGCAGAGACCCCTTTTGGAGGTAATAATGCACCTGGCATAAAATGTGACAAGGGCAATTACGATCCTGAGATCGGGGTTCGGCAACCTGGTGGGTGTAGCGCCCGGAGTAGTGGATCCACTGGACCGGCACCAGCGATGGCACAAACCTCACCAGGGAGCGGAGTCTAAGGGGCCGCTGGTTTTCACCAGAGCCCGCCGCAAGGCGGGATGGACTTGCTGCGGCAGGCGACCCCCAGGTCGCTACCCCTGGCTTGGTTGCTGGTGACGGCAGGCGAGGCGTGACAGGAGCAGGTACTGACAATGGCGTGTAAGCGTACCGCAGGTGACAGGCTGAACACAGGAACAGCAGAGAGACGGGAAGCAGGAACCAGGGACTAGGAGTAGGGACTGGGTAGCGGACAGGAATCAGGAACAACAGGGAGCTGGGCCAAACGCTATGGGAAGCATGTAGAGGCTCCAACCCAGGGAACAAGGCAAGCTGGGATTTATAGGGGAGTGATTAGGTGCAACTACCAATTAGGAGCGCACTGCCCCTTTAAATCTGAGACAGCCGGCGCGCGCGCGCCCTAGGAGGCGGGGACGCGCGCGCCGGCCGGCACAGCGGGAGACAGGAGCGTGGAGAGGTGAGGCGCCCCCCGGGGCCGAGGTGATAGCAGCGCCGGGTCCCCGACTATGGACACCGGCTGCTGCATGGGGCAGGAAGCGGTCGCGGCGGCGGCCCGGAACGCGGGACGCCGCCGCGGCTGTGACAGTGGGTTCTGTCAAGTTCAATGTTGGTGTCTTCAGGGTCACCTAAGAGCTGATTAAAGATGGCCCTCCCAACAGACCTTAGACTGTCCATCCCAATATCTTCGGGGAGGCCCCTGATCTTAATGTTATTCCACCGTCCCCTGTTCTCAAGATCCTCCTCATGGAACACTAGGTCACAAAGCTTCACGGGCTTCCACACATGGGGTCAAGGCAGAGAGAAAACAATCTGTGGTAGCCTGATAGGTCTTTAGAGCAGAGATAGAAGACGTGATAAAAGTTTAAGTTTTTTAAGTTTTAAGTAAGTTTTTTATGTCGCCAATGTTTTTAGTATGTCTTTCCTCTATGTGAGACGGCTCTTGCGTTAGTTTGCCTCAGGTTAGGAGGGCCTGGAGTAGGGTCTGGACCTCAGATAGGAGAGCAGTTGCAGACTGTGAAGCACCATAGTGAGCTCAGGGGAGTCCAAAACTGATGGAGGTCGGGGAGGCTCGGGGAGAGGCTGGCTGAGCTCAGGGAAGGATTCCCTAGGCTTCTGAGGATTTGCTAGTGGAGGGCACTGCGGAAATCTTTGCATGTGGTTGGGTGTGGACTGTTTGGAGCAGGCAAAACAGGTCAATGATGCTAGAGGGGTTGCGGGTATCTTCTTGCCCCCTTTGGAGTAACTCCTGGTTAAGGAGGTTGTTGCCCGAAGTTGATGCTATGCACGTCCTTGCTCGACTATGTCCAAGCCACAACTGACAACCATCAGTTCAACATAGGTTGGATTGGTTGCAGGCAATATTTACAACATCTTCAGAAAATAATAAGCGCAGGTATTTTGAGGTGAATAAGTTGAGATCAGTATTAGCCTTTCCTTATACACCAAAGCAAAGCGTGACTTTCTATTCTGAGATTGGAGCAGAGAATCCCTGACTTCAGATTCTGATATCATACAGCAGTTCTCTGAGTGTTAGAAGGACCTGTATAGATCCAAACTACAGTGTACAAGGGAAGCAATAGCGGAGTACATAGCTCCTATTACCATGTCCACTCTGTCTGATAATGACTTGTGAATATTGGAAACTCCTAAGTCCATAGAAGAATCAGAAATTGCTATGGGGGACTCTGCCAGAGGTAAAGCTTCTGGCTCTGATGACCTGCCCTTTAGAGGCCTATAACCAATATCAAGATCTCGTGCTACCCCTTTTTCTGCAAGTTCTTGAGAAATCCATTAATGCATCAATTGAAGACCTAAACCATAGCTCCATATAGGCCTTTATCACTCCTTAATTTGGACCACAAGCGCTTAATAACTGTCCTAACAAGGTTATCCCCTCCATCACCCACCTTGACCTTGTTTTGCCCCAAATATCCCTAATGAATAGTTGCCATCCCCCAGTTCCTAATCCAGTGTATTGCCCCCTCTAACATCAATGACAGCTTGGTTTCTCTTGTGGTAGTTGTGGATGAGGCTCTTTATGTTCTCAGATGGTAAAGACGCCCATTCTTCTTGGTTCCTGTAAATTCCTTGTCTATCCTACACGAACTGCGTGCTGGAGATCTCCTGAGAGTGGCTCAATGATAGTGAGGTCGGGAGACTAAGCTGCTCCAGAACCTTCACTTTGTTCTGCTGTAGCCAATGACAGGTTGACTTGGCCTTGTGTTTTGGGTCGTTGTCCTGTTGGAACATCAAAGCAGTTTTCAGAGTCCTGGATTTCAGCTGATGTTATTTGTGGGGTTTTCATTGCATCCTGAAGTTTTCCTGGCAGTTGCAGTGGATATTTTTGTTGGTCTACCTGAGCGTGGTTCGGTTTGTACAGAGCCCCTGATATTTTTGTTGGTCTCCCTGAGCGTGGTTTGGTTTGTACAGAGCCCCTAATATTTTTGTTGGTCTACCTGAGCGTGGTTCGGTTTGTACAGAGCCCCTAATATTTTTGTTGGTCTACCTGAGCATGGTTTGGTTTGTACAGAGCCCCTAATATTTTTGTTGGTCTACCTGAGCGTGGTTCGGTTTGTACAGAGCCCCTGATATTTTTGTTGGGTACCTGAGCGTGGTTCGGTTTGTACAGAGCCCCTGATATTTTTGTTGGGTACCTGAGCGTGGTTCGGTTTGTACAGAGCCCCTGATATTTTTGTTGGGTACCTGAGCGTGGTTCGGTTTGTACAGAGCCCGATATTTTTGTTGGGTACCTGAGCGTGGTTCGGTTTGCACAGACCCCTGATATTTTTGTTGGGTACCTGAGCGTGGTTCGGTTTGTACAGAGCCCCTGATATTTTTGTTGGTCTAGCTGAGCGTGGTTAGGTTTGTACAGAGTCCCCGATATTTTTGTTAATCTCCCTGAGCGTGGTTCGGTTTGTACAGAAACCCCTGATATTTTTGTTGGCGTACCTCAGCGTGGTTCGGTTTGTACAGAGCCCCTGATATTTTTGTTGGTCTAGCTGAGCGTGGTTTGGTTTATATAGAGCCCCTGATTTTCCATTCGTTAATCACTGTTTGGTAATGCTGGACAGCAGTGTCAATCCCTTGGATATCTTCCTGTATCCCTTTCCTATTTTAGGCTTGGTTCACACTACATATATTTCAGTCAGTATTATGGTCCTCATTGCAACCAAAACCAGGAGTGGATTAAAAACACAGAAAGGCTCTGTTCACACAATGTTGAAATTGAGTAGATGGCCACCATATAACTGTAAATAACGGCCATTATTTCAATACAAAGGACGTTGTTTAAAGATAACAGCAAATATTTGCCATTAAATGACGGCCATCAACGCAATTACAACAATATGTGAACAGAGCCTTTCTGTGCTTTCAATCCACTCCTGTTTTTGGCTGCTATGAGGACCTGACATGAGGACCAAATACTGCCTCAAATATACTGTGTGTGAACCTAGCCTTATACACTTCGTCTACATTTATCCGTGGATCTGATGACCATTTCTTTTTTTCCCCGTGACTCAGTCCAGAAACCTCAGTGTCCGTCTGTCTGGATCACGGACCCTCGCTCTGTTTTCATGTATACAGATTACAGACAGCCCTGTCACGGTTGAGGACGTCACCTTCAGGAGCCATCCACACCCATTCGTGTCACCATCTGTGCGCTTTATCTGCCTAAATCCCCAGGGGATGGGAAACAGGGATATTTGGATGGTTTTAGTTTTTGTCATGATGTAAAAAGAGAAAGCACAGTAGTTATTCCGTCTTTTTAGCAGTTTTCCTTGCTTTGAGGCAGTTTTCCTTGCTTTGAGGCGGTTGTCCTTGATTTGTGGCGGTTGTCCTTGCTTTGAGGAGGTTTCCCTTGCTTTGTGGCGGTTGTCCTTGCTTTGTGGCAGTTTTTCCTTGCTTTGTGGCGGTCTCCCTTGCTTTGAGGCGGTCTCCCTTGCTTTGAGGCGGTCTCCCTTGCTTTGAGGCGGTCTCCCTTGCTTTGAGGCGGTTTCCCTTGCTTTGTGGCGGTCGTCCTTGCTTTGTGGCGGTCTCCCTTGCTTTGAGGAGGTTTTCCTTGCTTTGAGGCGGTCTCCCTTGCTTTGAGGCGGTCTCCCTTGCTTTGAGGAGGTTTCCCTTGCTTTGAGGCGGTCTCCCTTGCTTTGAGGCGGTCTCCCTTGCTTTGAGGAGGTTTCCCTTGCTTTGTGGCGGTCTCCCTTGCTTTGTGGCGGTCTCCCTTGCTTTGAGGAGGTTTTCCTTGCTTTGAGGAGGTTTTCCTTGCTTTGAGGCGGTCTCCCTTGCTTTGAGGCGGTCTCCCTTGCTTTGAGGCGGTCTCCCTTGCTTTGAGGCGGTCTCCCTTGCTTTGTCGCGGTTTCCCTTGCTTTGAGGCGGTCTCCCTTGCTTTGAGGCGGTCTCCCTTGCTTTGAGGCGGTTTTCGTTGCTTTGAGGCAGTTTTTCTGGCATTTTCTGCATATTTCTCTCAGCCCGTTGTCAGTCTGTGGGGGTGGGGGGGTTCTGCTTATAATAGACATGATGTGACGCTTCCTCCATGTTTCTTACATGCCGCCCCTATCCAGTGGCGGTCTTTGGCACCAAGCACCCCAAGCAATCGCTTGGGGCCCCCAACATCCAGCGGGGCCCCGCTCTTGTGCTCAAGACCGCTGGACAGGGCCGCTGCCCCGCTCGCTCCTGCCATCTGAACTGTAACTATGAGCACTCGTAATGAGCGCTCATAGTTACATGCAGCAGCACTGACAGGGCGGGAGACATTGGCTCCCTTCCTATCAGTCACTATTGTGACATCACTGGAGCATCGGCGCCAGGACAAGGGGAGTGCAGGAGGTCTATATCCAAGTGGGGGAGCACACAGGGGGGCTATATACTACTGGGGGAGCACACAGGGGTCTATACTACTGGTGGGGCACACAGGGGGTCTATATACTACTAGTGGGGCACACAGGGGGTCTATATACTACTGGGAGAACATACAGGGGGTCTATATACTACTTGTGAGGCACACAGGTGGTCTATATATAACTGGGGGAGCACACAGGGGGCTGTATACTACTAGGGCAGCACACAAGGGGTCTATATAATACTGGTGGGGCACACAGGGGGTCTATATACTACTGGGGGAACCACACAGGGGGTTTATATACTACTGGAGGAGCACACAGGGGTCTATATCCAAGTGGGGGAGCACATAGGAGGTCTATATTCAAGTGGGGGAGCACACAGGGGGGCTAAATACCCCTGAGGGAGCACACAGGGGACCTATATACTAGTGGGGCAGCACACAGGAGGTCTATATACTTCTGGGGGAGCACACGGGGGGCTATATATAACTAGGGGAACACATAGGGGTCTATATACTATTGGGGGAAGCAAACAAGGGGTATATACTACTGGGGGCAGGACACAAGGGGTATATACTATTGGGGGCAGCACACAAGGAGTATATATTACTGGCGGTAGCGCACAAGAGGTATATACTACTGGGGGCAACACACAGCGTTCTATTGTTTTGGAACGCGTGACGAGGGGGGGGGCCAGACATAACTTTGCTTGGGGCCCCAGAAATGCCAAGACCGCCCCTGCCCCTATCGCAGCAGCGCCCCCTCCCCACAGGACAGTCTCCTCTATGAGGGAACGGACTAGTAAGTGGGCGGAGCGTCAAGCGTCACTGCCGAACACTGAGCCGCTCACTTCCGCCCCTCCCCGCCCACGTGACCCGTAACCCTCCGGACCGTACCACCTCCATCCGGTGGGTAGGAGTCAGGATATCCGCTTTGAGGGACAAGTGGAGTCGGAAACAGACGGGAGGAAGGTAAAACATTGCGGGGAGTGCCGAGCGGAGAACGAATCCTGTCAGTGTTGTGAGATCGGACGGGGACGCCTCCCGGAGCGGGTTAGCGGCCGCCGGCGGGAATCCATGACGTGGGCTGAGCTGCCCCGTGTCCGGGATTTAGTCGCCGTGGGTCGTGGACCCGGTGGGACGCGGTTTTGATCGTTGCTTACGTTCATTTTGTGGTTGATAGAGGAGCAATCGATGAGCGTGAATGATCAGCGGGCGGAGTCTGTGCGCATGCGCGGCCTGCTGGCTCGTGCGGTTGTTGTGATGGTCGTAAAGCAGAGCCTGATCTGTCGGGAACATGGTAACTTATAGAGAGAGCTGGTGAGATATGTGTGCTGTGTGGGAGGCGGCTGTACACATCACTGGGGCGGCCGTACACATTACTGACGCATCACTGGGGCGGCCGTACACATCACTGGGGCGGCCGTACACATTACTGACACATCACTGGGGCGGCCGTACACATCACTGGGGCGGCCGTACACATCACTGGGGCGGCCGTACACATCACTGGGGCGGCCGTACACATCACTGGGGCGGCCGTACACATCACTGGGGCGGCCGTACACATCACTGGGGCGGCCGTACACATCACTGGGGCGGCCGTACACATCACTGGGGCGGCCGTACACATCACTGGGGCGGCCGTACACATCACTGGGGCGGCCGTACACATTACTGACACATCACTGGGGCGGCCGTACACATCACTGGGGCGGCCGTACACATCACTGGGGCGGCCGTACACATTATGGCTGCCTCAATAATGTGTACAGCCGTGAAGCGCTCTCTGTACGTGTGTGACACGCGGCCTGCACGCTCCCTGTACGTGTGTGACACGCGGCCTGTACGTGTGTGACACGCGGCCTGCACGCTCCCTGTACGTGTGTGACACGCGGCCTGCACGCTCCCTGTACGTGTGTGACACGCGGCCTGCACGCTCCCTGTACGTGTGTGACACGCGGCCTGCACGCTCCCTGTACGTGTGTGACACGCGGCCTGCACGCTCCCTGTACGTGTGTGACACGCGGCCTGCACGCTCCCTGTACGTGTGTGACACGCGGCCTGCACGCTCCCTGTACGTGTGTGACACGCGGCCTGCACGCTCCCTGTACGTGTGTGACACGCGGCCTGCACGCTCCCTGTACGTGTGTGACACGCGGCCTGCACGCTCCCTGTACGTGTGTGACACGCGGCCTGCACGCTCCCTGTACGTGTGTGACACGCGGCCTGCACGCTCCCTGTACGTGTGTGACACGCGGCCTGCACGCTCCCTGTACGTGTGTGACACGCGGCCTGCACGCTCCCTGTACGTGTGTGACACGCGGCCTGCACGCTCCCTGTACGTGTGTGACACGCGGCCTGCACGCTCCCTGTACGTGTGTGACACGCGGCCTGCACGCTCCCTGTACGTGTGTGACACGCGGCCTGCACGCTCCCTGTACGTGTGTGACACGCGGCCTGCACGCTCCCTGTACGTGTGTGACACGCGGCCTGCACGCTCCCTGTACGTGTGTGACACGCGGCCTGCACGCTCCCTGTACGTGTGTGACACGCGGCCTGCACGCTCCCTGTACGTGTGTGACACGCGGCCTGCACGCTCCCTGTACGTGTGTGACACGCGGCCTGCACGCTCCCTGTACGTGTGTGACACGCGGCCTGCACGCTCCCTGTACGTGTGTGACACGCGGCCTGCACGCTCCCTGTACGTGTGTGACACGCGGCCTGCACGCTCCCTGTACGTGTGTGACACGCGGCCTGCACGCTCCCTGTACGTGTGTGACACGCGGCCTGCACGCTCCCTGTACGTGTGTGACACGCGGCCTGCACGCTCCCTGTACGTGTGTGACACGCGGCCTGCACGCTCCCTGTACGTGTGTGACACGCGGCCTGCACGCTCCCTGTACGTGTGTGACACGCGGCCTGCACGCTCCCTGTACGTGTGTGACACGCGGCCTGCACGCTCCCTGTACGTGTGTGACACGCGGCCTGCACGCTCCCTGTACGTGTGTGACACGCGGCCTGCACGCTCCCTGTACGTGTGTGACACGCGGCCTGCACGCTCCCTGTACGTGTGTGACACGCGGCCTGCACGCTCCCTATACATTTTATAGGCACGGTGAGCGCCATCAGCAGGCCAATCAGTGGTTGTAGTGTAAGGCGGCATGCAAGCGTGTGTGATATACGGTCTGCACGCTGGCGCTACGTCACAGACTGAAACCTAGACCTTTTACGCAACTCTCAGTATGGTGATTTATGATGATGTCAGCAGCTCCATGTCAGCTTAACCCCTGTCCGATTGGCTGCAGGTGGTGACAGGTGTTTGGGGAGGGGGGTGCTTTAGGCTCCTCCTCATTGACACCCGGAATCGCTGCTTCACCAGGATAACAGTAAATGTAATTGAGCAGACAGGCCGGGCGTGGAGCCAGGACACGATGAAACGATGATCTGTGTACCGCACTGGAGAGGTGACAGATTTATTGAGTAACGTCAGATTTTTTTTTTTTTTTTTAGGTTGGAGCCCCTGTGGGAAGTCGTGAATCAGTGTGAGTATGGAAGCGACCTTTATACACAGTGGAAGTGCCCGATAAGGTTACATCTTACTGAGGTGGGGAGCACATGGCCAGACGCACCCCCATGTGACATGTCAGTATAGTGGGAGCCATTCCTTGGGACGTTATTACCTGATGCTTTGGAGGATAGCTGGCGGCCGTGTTTCCACATATGCGTTGGGAATGTTTCCTGAACACTGGAGAAATGGGGCCGTGGTCTCCGCTGTGTTCAGGATACACAAGACTAAGCATAAGTGGAAGCTCAGCCGTACGCTCCCAGAAGGGGGAAGACTTAGTGAGAGACACGGCTATGCTCCCGCTATGTATGGCCATTGCTGCTGCTTCTCAGGACGTAGTGGGAGCATAGCCTTAGAGGGACATGCCGCCTGCCCATAGCAGAGATGTGATTGTTTGGAGCTGATACAATAACCATGTGCTTGTTATCTACTTTGATTTTTAAGCAAGGGGTAGGAGTTTTTTCATACTAGGTGAAGACATTGGAAGTTGTGGAGTTGGAGTTTTTATAAAGGCTTTTTTCCTGAGAAGACTTTTTGGACTCCGGCTCTTTGCAGCAGTCTGGGCGTCACTTTCCTGCTGGTTTTTCCCTCCTTCTGACTGAGGGTTTTTTGCTTTTTATGTTGAGCCTTTTTCCTCTGTGGACTGTTCTGTGCTTATACAATGGTTTTCCAAGCCAAGTCCCAATCCCTCCGCCACACCACCGCCATCCCCACACCCAATCACTAACTCTTGGATTGATGGTTGATTCGACTTACAGGAGAAAAGTCTTCCACCTGGTTCAGAAGTGACACCTACACATGTGCCCTGGTGAGTGTTCACTAGCCGAGATCTGATCACTGGTAATATTATATGCGGATATACTATACTGTAATCCATATAGTATGATCCATGTACTATGACCCCTATAGTGTGATCCCTGTTCTGTAATCCATATAGTATGTGACCCCGATAGTGTGACTACGATACGGTGACCCCGATAGTGTGATCCCTGTACTATGACCCCTATAGTGTGATCCCTGTTCTGTAATCCATATAGTATGATCCATGTACTATGACCCCTATAGTGTGACTACGATACTGTGACCCCTATAGTGTGACTACGATACTGTGACCCCGATAGTGTGATCCCTGTACTGTGACCCAGATAGTGTGATCCCTGTTCTGTAATCCATATAGTATGATCCATGTACTATGACCCCTATAATGTGACTACGATACTGTGACCCCGATAGTGTGATCCCTGTACTGTGACCCCGATAGTGTGATCCCTGTACTGTGACCCCTATAGTGTGATCCCTGTACTGTGACCCCTATAGTGTGATCCCTGTTCTGTAATCCATATAGTATGATCCATATACTATGACCCCTATAGTGTGACTACGATACTGTGACCCCGATAGTGTGATCCCTGTACTGTGACCCCGATAGTGTGATCCCTGTACTGTGACCCCTATAGTGTGATCCCTTTACTATGACCCCTATAGTGTGATCCCTGTTCTGTAATCCATATAGTATGATCCATGTACTATGACCCCTATAGTGTGACTACGATACTGTGACCCCGATAGTGTGATCCCTGTACTGTGACCCCGATAGTGTGATCCCTGTTCTGTAATCCATATAGTATGATCCATATACTATGACCCCTATAGTGTGATCCCTGTTCTGTAATCCATATAGTATGATCCATGTACTATGACCCCTATAGTGTGACTACGATACTGTGACCCCTATAGTGTGATCCCTGTACTGTGACCCCGATAGTGTGATCCCTGTTCTGTAATCCATATAGTATGATCCATATACTATGACCCCTATAGTATGACTACGATACTGTGAACCCGATAGTGTGATCCCTGTACTGTGACCCCGATAGTGTGATCCCTGTTCTGTAATCCATATAGTATGATCCATGTACTATGACCCCTATAATGTGGCTACGATACTGTGACCCCGATAGTGTGATCCCTGTACTGTGACCCCGATAGTGTGATCCCTGTACTGTGACCCCGATAGTGTGATCCCTGTACTGTGACCCCGATAGTGTGATCCCTGTACTGTGACCCCGATAGTGTGATCCCTGTACTGTGACCCCTATAGTGTGATCCCTGTACTGTGACCCCTATAGTGTGATCCCTGTACTGTGACCCCTATAGTGTGATCCCTGTACTGTGACCCCTATAGTGTGATCCCTGTACTGTGACCCCTATAGTGTGATCCCTGTACTGTGACCCCTATAGTGTGATCCCTGTACTGTGACCCCTATAGTGTGATCCCTGTACTGTGACCCCTATAGTGTGATCCCTGTACTGTGACCCCTATAGTGTGATCCCTGTACTGTGACCCCTATAGTGTGATCCCTGTACTGTGACCCCTATAGTGTGATCCCTGTACTGTGACCCCTATAGTGTGATCCCTGTACTGTGACCCCTATAGTGTGATCCCTGTACTGTGACCCCTATAGTGTGATCCCTGTACTGTGACCCCTTAAGTGTGATCCCTGTACTGTGACCCCTTAAGTGTGATCCCTGTACTGTGACCCCTATAGTGTGATCCCTGTACTGTGACCCCTATAGTGTGATCCCTGTTCTGTAATCCATGTACTATGACCCCTATAGTGTGATCCCTGTACTGTGACCCCGATAGTGTGATCCCTGTTCTGTAATCCATTTAGTATGATCCATGTACTATGACCCCTATAATGTGGCTACGATACTGTGACCCCGATAGTGTGATCCCTGTACTGTGACCCCGATAGTGTGATCCCTGTACTGTGACCCCGATAGTGTGATCCCTGTACTGTGACCCCGATAGTGTGATCCCTGTACTGTGACCCCGATAGTGTGATCCCTGTACTGTGACCCCTATAGTGTGATCCCTGTACTGTGACCCCTATAGTGTGATCCCTGTACTGTGACCCCTATAGTGTGATCCCTGTACTGTGACCCCTATAGTGTGATCCCTGTACTGTGACCCCTATAGTGTGATCCCTGTACTGTGACCCCTATAGTGTGATCCCTGTTCTGTAATCCATGTACTATGACCCCTATAGTGTGATCCCTGTTCTGTAATCCATGTACTATGACCCCTATAGTGTGACTACGATACTGTGACCCCGATAGTGTGATTCCTGTACTGTGACCCTAATAGTGTGATCCCTGTGCTGTGACCCCCTATAGTGTGATCCCTGTACTATGACCCCTATTGTGTGACTACGATACTGTGATCCCTATAGTGTGATTCCTGTACTGTGACCCCGATAGTGTGATCCCTGTACTGTGACCCTCTACAGTGTGATCCCTGTACTGTGACCCTCTACAGTGTGATCCCTGTACTGTGACCCTCTACAGTGTGATCCCTGTACTGTGACCCTCTACAGTGTGATCCCTGTACTGTGACCCTCTACAGTGTGATCCCTGTACTGTGACCCTCTACAGTGTGATCCCTGTACTGTGACCCTCTACAGTGTGATCCCTGTACTGTGACCCTCTACAGTGTGATCCCTGTACTGTGACCCTCTACAGTGTGATCCCTGTACTGTGACCCTCTACAGTGTGATCCCTGTACTGTGACCCTCTACAGTGTGATCCCTGTACTGTGACCCTCTACAGTGTGATCCCTGTACTGTGACCCTCTACAGTGTGATCCCTGTACTGTGACCCTCTACAGTGTGATCCCTGTACTGTGACCCTCTACAGTGTGATCCCTGTACTGTGACCCTCTACAGTGTGATCCCTGTACTGTGACCCTCTACAGTGTGATCCCTGTACTGTGACCCTCTATAGTGTGATCCCTGTTCTGTAACCCTCTATAGTGTGATCCCTGTTCTGTAATACATATAGTATGATCCATGTACTATGACCCCTATAGTATGACTATGATACTGTGACCTCTATAGTGTGATCCCTGTACTGTGACCCCGATAGTGTGATCCATGTACTGTGACCCCGATAGTGTGACTACGATACTGTGACCCCGATAGTGTGATCCATGTACTATGACCCCTATAGTGTGACTACGATACTGTGATCCCTGTACTGTGACCCCTATAGTGTGATCCCTGTACTGTGACCCTCTATAGTGTGATCCCTGTTCTGTAATACATATAGTATGATCCATGTACTATGACCCCTATAGTGTGACTATGATACTGTGACCCCTATAGTGTGATCCCTGTACTGTGACCCCGATAGTGTGATCCATGTACTGTGACCCCGATAGTGTGACTACGATACTGTGACCCCGATAGTGTGATCCATGTACTATGACCCCTATAGTGTGACTACGATACTGTGATCCCTGTACTGTGACCCCTATAGTGTGATCCCTGTACTGTGACCCCGATAGTGTGATCCCTTTACTGTGACCCCGATAGTGTGATCCATGTACTGTGACCCCCTATAGTGTGATCCCTGTACTGTGACCCCTATAGTGTGATCCCTGTACTGTGACCCCGATAGTGTGATCCCTGTACTGTGACCCCGATAGTGTGATCCCTGTACTGTGACCCCGATAGTGTGATCCCTGTACTGTGACCCCGATAGTGTGATCCCTGTACTGTGACCCCGATAGTGTGATCCCTGTACTGTGACCCCGATAGTGTGATCCCTGTACTGTGACCCCGATAGTGTGATCCCTGTACTGTGACCCCTATAGTGTGATCCCTGTACTGTGACCCCTATAGTGTGATCCCTGTACTGTGACCCCTATAGTGTGATCCCTGTTCTGTAATCCATGTACTATGACCCCTATAGTGTGACTACGACACTGTGACCCCGATAGTGTGATCCATGTACTATGACTACGATAGTGTGACCCCGATAGTGTGATCCCTGTACTGTGACCCCGATAGTGTGATCCCTGTACTGTGACCCCCTATAGTGTGATCCCTGTACTGTGACCCCGATAGTGTGATCCCTGTACTGTGACCCCCTTTCCTTTCTTCTATCTTCCAGTTTCTTGCGACTTTCTTGCCGGATCCCTTTGTGTACAGTCTGTGTTGAAGCTGCGTCTGGAAGCCGCCGGCAGTGACAGGTGTGTTAAGTATTTTTCGTTTTGATTGGATTTGTCATTTTTAAGAACTTTATGTTCATAGACCAAAAATTCCCCAGTTTTGTATTTACCATTATAAGGCCCCTGTGGATGTCACTGGTAAGGGGACGGGCAGAAGTTGCCCTAAAGTGGCTGGTACCAAACAGTCCGCCCAAAATGCCCTCAGGGTGGGTTCACACATACCGTGTCCGCAGAGGATACCTTCACTGTGACTTCTATTAGATTGGCTGAGCACCTGGAGACGCCGAAGTGAGTCGGAGCATGGAGACAGTATTGTATGTACCGGGCCATGGGGGGTTAAGGGGGCCGGCTACTACATGCTCACAGCGGGATAACAATCGCACTGCACCTATGTCATCCTATTGAAGTGACTGTGATCATATCCGGTATGATCCAGCAGATATGGTATGTGTGAATTTATCCCTAACGGACCCATGAGGAAAACTGCTGCGTATACAGTGTGTGGGTTTGTACCCTTAAAGTGACTGTTCCACCAGACCCAGGCTGACCCCCCCCATAGTGGGAGGAAACCCCAGCACCTCGATCAGAGATTCTTACATAGGTAATACGGTTGAAAAAGGACACATGTCCATCAAGTTCAACCAAGGAGGGGATGGATACAGGGAAGGGGGAGGGGTGATATGTTCTATACATACAGGGGAGGGGGAGGGGTGATAGTACTATACATACAGGGAAGGGGAGGGGTGATATGTTCTATACATACAGGGGAGGGGGAGGGGTGATAGTACTATACATACAGGGAAGGGGGAGGGGTGATATTACTATACATACATGGGAGGGGGAGGGGTGATAGGCTCTATACATACAGGGGAGGGGGAGGGGTGATAGTACTATACATACAGGGGAGGGGGAGGAGTGATAGTACTATACATACAGGGGAGGGGGAGGAGTGATAGGCTCTATACATACAGGGAAGGGGGAGGGGTGATAGGCTCTATACATACAGGGAAGGGGGAGGGGTGATAGGCTCTATACATACAGGGAAGGGGGAGGGGTGATAGGTGCTATTCATACAGGGAAGGGGGAGGGGTGATAGGCTCTATACATACAGGGGAGGGGGAGGGGTGATAGGTTCTATACATACAGGGAAGGGGGAGGGGTGATAGGCTCTATACATACAGGGAAGGGGGAGGGGTGATAGGCTCTATACATACAGGGAAGGGGGAGGGGTGATAAGCTCTATACATACAGGGAAGGGGGAGGGGTGATAGGCTCTATACATACAGGGAAGGGGGAGGGGTGATAGGCTCTATACATACAGGGAAGGGGGAGGGGTGATAGGCTCTATACATACAGGGAAGGGGGAGGGGTGATAGGTGCTATTCATACAGGGAAGGGGGAGGGGTGATAGGCTCTATACATACATGGGAGGGGGAGGGGTGATAGGCTCTATACATACAGGGGAGAGGGAGGGGTGATAGGTTCTATACATACAGGGAAGGGGGAGGGGTGATAGGCGCTATTCATACAGGGAAGGGGGAGGAGTGATAGGCTCTATACATACAGGGGAGGGGGAGGGGTGATAGGCTCTATACATACAGGGAAGGGGGAGGGGTGATAGGCTCTATACATACAGGGAAGGGGGAGGGGTGATAGTACTATACATACAGGGAAGGGGGAGGGGTGATAGGCTCTATACATACAGGGGAGGGGGAGGGGTGATAGGTTCTATACATACAGGGAAGGGGGAGGGGTGATAGTACTATACATACAGGGAAGGGGGAGGGGTGATAGGCTCTATACATACAGGGGAGGGGGAGGGGTGATAGGCTCTATACATACAGGGAAGGGGGAGGGGTGATAGGCTCTATACACATGTCCAAAAATGAAATACATATTGGGTTTGTGTCATAGGTAAATCTGAGATTGTTGACATTTTTGTTACAGTATTCCACGAACGCGGCAATGTCAGATGTCCTCCCCTGCCACATGATAAGCACGTCGTCGATGAAACGACCGTACCACCGTATGGCAGGGGAGAATGGGTTGGAGCTAGTGAATATGAATTTTTCTTCCCACCACGCCACAAAGAGTCCAGCCAGGGTGGGTGAGAATCTAGCCCCCATGGGGGCGCCCCTGATTTGCAAGAAAAATTCGCCATTAAAAGAGAAATAATTGTGTCGCAAAAGAAATGATGTCACTTCTAATATATATTCTCTTAAGTCGCAGCTATAATTGCTGTACTTGTATAGGTGGTGGGCCAGGGCTTCCAAGGCTTGGTTATGGGGTATAGAGGAGTATAACGCTGTGATGTCACAGCTAAGCCACTGATTCTGGCCCAACCATTTCTACCCATCGAAGGCTCTGAGGACTGTGCCGCTATCTTGGAGATAGCCTGGAACCTGTTGGACCAAAGGCTGTAACAAGTTGTTCACCCATTCACACAACTTTTCTCTGAGGGAGCCCACCCCAGAGATAATGGGGCGAAGGGGGGGGGGGGAGGGAAAATCTCCTTGTGCACCTTGGGGAGTCCGACCTAAAATATGTCGGCTGTACGACAAGAAAATGAAAGAAAAGGATCAGTGAACATTTAGCCGACATCAGGAAAGGTTCCAGCTCCCACTGCTCCGGTGCAGCAAAACATTTTATAGACGCACACAATGGGAACATTTCACTTTCTACGGAATCAAGCACATTGCTGTACCACAGAGGGGAGGTAACAGACAAGAACTACTCCGCAACAAGGAAGCTGAACATATTTTTAAATTGGACACAAGAACCCCCCTCGGACTCAACTACAAAAATGATCTTTTATATCATTACATAAATTAACTTTCACATCATTTTTTCTTCTTTTTTGTAATATGGACATACTGCAATACCACTACTTATTATCATGTTTACCAGTTATGACACTTATTGTTTCCAATAGCTCCAGACTACGCAGTACCATTTCACAAATGTATTTTTTATGTTTTCATATGTATATGTGTCTGCTGATGTGCACATGTCCCATCATTGACACTATCTCATGCCAACTTAATACACAAGTCATGCAGCAACATGCAACCCTTGTTAATATTCATACCGATATATTGTTATTTATCTATATTTCTACATTTATAACAAAGGGTTACATTTTTTATGCATATAGGGTGTCATCAATTACGCATGCCATCTTAGCAAATTTAGAACTAGGAACAGGGTTCGCACTATGCGATTTGGTTTCTTTATAGTGAATCGAATTTCAAGAGCAGTGTTCACATTGTGCGGCTTGGTCATTTCACACATGGTAGAAATTGGTATTTAATAGACATACGACCTATCCGCCAACTTGTTTAACATGCTCCAATGTGGATTATGTGTTATTACATTCCACGCTCCATCCACCGCACCACATTGTGATTATTAATAGATATATACCACACTACAACGCTCGGTGAACCCACATCCTGTAATGTGAATTAGCCGTAGCATTAACCGGGCAGTGCACACGCAGAACTTGATTACCAATTGCACGTACTCATCCCATTTGCACACACCTGCACTGGGAGAAATCTCATTGGCCATTACCTGTTTTTAAATCCTTGGTTACACACTGACCATTAGCCTATGACTAAGCGCGCATGCGCGAAACGCGTCAGTCCATCAGGCCACACAGCATGAGTTGCTCAGCTGATTTTTAATATGACTTAATAAAATTTTGGAATTTTTAACCTACCATTTGGAGTGCCGGATCCTCACCATTTCTAGAATCATCCATAAAATGTGCCAGTGGTCGGTAGATATCAGTAGTGAGGCAGTCGGTCCGCATTCATGCTGCCTGCTGGTCCCTTCCTTTTATTTTTTTGCAAACACAAAATTCATTAATAGAATCCAAGTAACGGAGTAGATGGTTCTTAAAGGGTTTGTCTTGCCAGGACCCCTTTTTGTGGAATGACTGCTGTGGGGTGTCAAAGGGAGGGGGGGGGGGGGACACCTGGGCACCCGGTGGGAGGTAGGGGGGGGACACCTGGGCACCCGGTGAGAGGTAGGGGGGGGACACCTGGGCACCCGGTGGGAGGGAATGGGGGGGGGGCCTGGGCACCCGGTGGGAGGGAACGGGGGGGGGGGGGGGCTTGGCACCCGGGGGGAGGGAACGGGGGGGGCTAGGCACCCGGTGGGAGGGAGGGGAGGGAGACCTGGGCACCCGGTGGGAGGGAGGGGAGGGAGACCTGGGCACCCGGTGGGAGGGAGGGGAGGGAGACCTGGGCACCCGGTGGGAGGGAGGGGAGGGAGACCTGGGCACCCGGTGGGAGGGAACGGGTGGGGGGCTGGGCACCCAGTGTGAGGGAGGGGTGGGGGTGTAGACCTGAGCACCCGGTGGGAGGGAAGGGGGGGGATACCTGGGCACCCGGTGGAAGGGGAAGGTGGGGGAGACCTGGGCACCTGGTGGGAGGGAAGGGGGGGGGGCCTGGGCACCCGGTGGGAGGAGGGGGGGAAGAGATTGACATCATGGGAACATACCGGTCAGGAGTTAGCTGTGTTTACATGCGATGGGTCTTCCCCAGCTACTTGCTGCTCCAGGTACCAGGTAGTAGTCTGAAAACATTGTTTCAATTCTTTCCTGATATGAAGGGGAAGAATAGGGATGAATCTTTCCCAGGTGCGGAAGAACTTCTGCCCCCTCTTTTCTTTAAGAAGGGAGGATTCTATCCAGGTATACAATTTTCTCCAAAATGAGCCGCATGGTGGGCGGAGCAGTGGAGATCCAGCAGTGTAAAATGGTGTTCAGCGTCTCTTGTTGTTGACCCCATGACCCCAGGCTGTTCCAGGTCGGCCTTCAGGGTTTTTTCCACCATTCTTGTCAGTTTTTCTCTTTCCTCCACGTCCATGGAGATTCTTGGTGGTTCCACGCTTGGTAAGCTTCTTAATAACATTGCAGACTGTTGTAACTGAGACACCGAGGTCTTTGAAGGTGGCTGGATTCCATTTGGAAGTCTTGTTTGCAGGTCTGATGTCATCAGATAGCTCCTTCGAAGTGACCAAAAGTCATTATTTACTAAACTACAAGGAGAGTTACTTGGGTAGCACTAGTGCTTACTTACCTAGGCTCTAAGGCAGGTGTTCAGGAGGTCAGCGCCATGTTGTAATGGCTTCACTAAACATACAAAGTATCATGACCTTATTTCTGTGATTGTCCCATTCATCTGACTCTGGTCTGCAAATATTGCTTTATCTGTGGCAGAACGAAACCCATTCACATGAATAGAACTGATTTCCAGAAGTTGTCTCTCCTGTGTAATTAGACTTTATAGTCTGGTGCTCCACTTGTATTAACATAGTTTTGTCTTCTTTTTTTTGTTTTCAATTGAAGCGTGTTCAGGAATTCTATAAACTCCGATGTCTAACCAAGGGGATGACTGCTACTTCTATTTCTACTCCACCTGCACCAAGGTAACGCACTAAGCTTGCAATTGCCAATGACATTTACAACTGTGCAGCCGCCACGCCCACCCCTGTGCAGCCACCACGCCCACCCCTGTACAGCCGCCACGCCCACCCCTGTGCAGCCGCCACGCCCAATTAAGCCTTTCATACTAAGGAACAATGAGGATAAAACGAATGCATTGTGCCGTTCTATAAGAGAGACGTATGCCGTCAGGGCTGTAATAAGGCAGCAAGAGTATCATAAAATACACTGCTCACAGAAAGATACCGCCATGTAGTGCACATATGCCAGAGTAGTATCAAAACAACACCAAAGTAAATGATGCTTCATTTTTAATAAACCAGCAACTCAGTGCAGAAAATACATACTGCTCCACCTGCGATAACCCATTACCGCATACTGCTCTACCTGTATACCAGCCCCACAGTGCAGTATTTCTTTCTCCGTAACACACCTGACAGCTTACACACACACACACACACACGCATGATTCTACTCTTAAAGCGTAACTGTCATGTTTTTTTTTTTATTGCAGAAATCAGTAGTATAAGCGATTTTAAGAAACTCTGTAATAGGTTTTATCAGCCAAAAAAGCCTCCTTCTGTACTCAAGAAGCAATCTCCCAGCCTCCCCCCGACTTCTTATCTGTGCATTATCAGGCAAACACGCCTTCATTACAGAGAAGCCAGTGAAGACGGGCTCTGCTCTCTCCATTCTATCCTTATGGAGGGGCCGAGGGAGGGAGCAGGAAGAGGTGACATGAAGGTCAGCTGTTTGTAGACTCTCTGGGCACCTAAACCGCAGGATTCTGGGGTCAGAAAGGTCAGTGCTTATCTATGAACTTACTGAGAGAAGATTACAGGGTGTTGTGCTGTGCAGGACTGCTCTGTGCTCACTCACTCCTAACAGCCCCTCCCCTCTCCATAGCCACATAATGGAGACAGAAATCCTGCTTCTTCTGCAGTGAGGGGGGAGGCTGGGAGATTGCTTTTTCAGTACAGAAGGAAACACTTTTGGTTTATAAAACCTATTACAGAGTTTCTTAAAATCGCTTGTACTGTTGATATTTAATGTTTTCAAAAAAATGGCCCTGAAATGACAGTTACGCTTTATCTCCTCTCCCTGTGGTAGCTCCCTCTCCCCTCCTTACCCCATTTCTGTACATTTCTGTCAGTGATGTGCAGTGTTCCTGGCACTGTCTAAGTAGTAGTTATTCCCATAATAGCTCCCCATATAGTAGTTTATTCCCTCAGTAGTGCCTTACAGTAGAACCCCAGAAACAGTTGTTAACCCCACTAGGGACCTACAAGTAGTTAATTTCCCCAATAGTGACACATTTGTGTCCCACAAATAGTTAATTTCCCTGTAGTGCCCCACATACAGTTAAATCCCCCAGAGTAGGTATGCGGATTGCCCACTGTGCGTTAGATCCCCTGCTTTTCCCCATATAGTAATAATGCCCTGGATGTGACCCTCATACAAAAATAATGTCTCCTGCTGTGCCTCCTTATAGTAATGTCTCCTGCTGTGCCTCCATATAGTAATAATGTCCTCTGCTGTGCCTTCCATATAGTAATAATGCCTTCTGCTGGGCTCTCATTATAGTAGTAATGTCTTCTGCTGTGCCTCCAAATAGTAATGATGCCTCCTGTTGTGCCCTCCATATAGTAATAATGTCCCCTACTTTGCCCTCCACATAGTAACAATGCCTCCTGCTGTATCCACCATATAGTAATAATGTTCCCTGCTTTGCCCTCCATATAGTAATAATGTAACCTGCTGTGCCCCGCAAACAGTTAAATCCCCCAGATTAGGTATGCGGATTGCCCACTGTGCGTTAGATCCCCTGCTTTTCCCCATATAGTAATAATGCCCTGGATGTGACCCTCATACAAAAATAATGTCTCCTGCTGTGCCTCCTTATAGTAATAATGTCTCCTGCTGTGTCTTCCATATAGTAATAATGCCTTCTGCTGGGCCTCCATATAGTAATGTCTTCTGCTGTGTCTTCCATATAGTAATAATGTCCCCTGCTGTTCCTCCATATAGTAATAATGTCTCCTGCTGTGTCTTCCATATAGTAATAATGTCCCCTGCTGTGTCCTCTATATAGTAATAATGTCCCCTGCTGTGTCCTCCATATAGTAATAATGCCTCCTGCTGTGCCCTCCATATAGTAATAATGTCCCCTGCTGTGCCTCCATATAGTAATAATGTCCCCTGCTGTGTCCTCCATATAGTAGTAATGTCTCCTGCTGTGTCCTCTATATAGTAATAATGTCTCCTACTGTGCCCTCCATATAGTAATAATGTCTCCTGCTGTGCCCTCCATATAGTAATAATGTCCCCTGCTGTGTCCTCTATATAGTAATAATGTCCCCTGCTGTGTCCTCTATATAGTAATAATGTCCCCTGCTGTGTCCTCTATATAGTAATAATGTCCCCTGCTGTGTCCTCCATATAGTAATAATGTCTCTTGCTGTGTCCTCCATATAGTAATAATGTCTCTTGCTGTGTCCTCCATATAGTAATAATGTCTCCTGCTGTGTCCTCCATATAGTAATAATGTCTCCTGCTGTGTCCTCTATATAGTAATAATGTCTCCTGCTGTGTCCTCTATATAGTAATAATGTCTCCTGCTGTGTCCTCTATATAGTAATAATGTCTCCTGCTGTGTCCTCTATATAGTAATAATGTCCCCTGCTGTGTCCTCTATATAGTAATAATGTCCCCTGCTGTGTCCTCTATATAGTAATAATGTCCCCTGCTGTGTCCTCTATATAGTAATAATGTCCCCTGCTGTGTCCTCCATATAGTAATAATGTCCCCTGCTGTGTCCTCCATATAGTAATAATGTCTCCTGCTGTGTCCTCCATATAGTAATAATGTCTCTTGCTGTGTCCTCCATATAGCCCCACTGAGCAGAAGCCCGATGCTGTGCCATTTGGTCTATCGCCATTATTTGGGGGTACTACCTTGCACCCTATAGCACCCAACACTGCAGCTCATTGCACCTCACCATGTACTGCCCTGCAGCCTGTTCGACCCAGAACAGCAGCCTGTTGTACCCCAGCACTGCAGCCTATTCCAACCCAGCACTGCAGCCTATTCCACCCCAGCACTGCAGCCTATTCCACCCAGAACAGCAGCCTATTGTACCCCAGCACTGCAGCCTATTCCACCCGGAACAGCAGCCTATTCCACCCAGAACAGCAGCCTGTTGTACCCCAGCACTGCAGCCTATTCCACCCAGAACAGCAGCCTGTTGTACCCCAGCACTGCAGCCTATTCCACCCAGAACAGCAGCCTATTGTACCCCAGCACTGTAGTCTATTCCACCCGGAACAGCAGCCTATTCCACCCAGAACAGCAGCCTGTTGTACCCCAGCACTGCAGCCTATTCCACCCAGAACAGCAGCCTGTTGTATTCCAGCACTGCAGCCTATTCCACCCAGAACAGCAGCCTGTTGTACCCCAGCACTGCAGCCTATTCCACCTCCCCATGTACTGACCTGCAACCTATTAGTCCACTGTACATGCTCTGCAGATTATTGTTCTCAGTCATATCAGCCTACTTGCAGCACATCACACCCACAGCACTTTGCCCTGATCTCTGCCCCGCAGCCAGCACTGACCTCTCTGACCTCTGAATACAGCTGTCACCCAGCCCCCTGCCTGTAATCCTCTGTTCTCTGCTCTCTGCTGCTGACCCCCTCCTCCCCCCTCACTTCTCTCTAGAACAGACAGGGTTGTGTCTGATGCAACGAGTCACAATTTCCTGATATTTTGCAGTGGATGGAGAAGAGGAAGGAGGGGGGGACCTGGGAAAAGGCTTTTACATGCAGATAATGGCAGATTTGGCTAATAAACCCAATTACAATGTTTCTTAAAATCGCCTGGACTATTGATTTCTGCAAAAAAAAAAGAAAAAAGACGACAGTGACTCTTTAAGTAGAAGCGGCAATGGTGATCTCCTCATCTCTAACAATGTATTGAAACAAAAGCCGCCCCCAGTGGTGTATACCCCAATACCATGGCACTACCTCTATAACCATGTCTCCTGCTCTTATATAGCGTCTCACTCTTCCTGAAGGGCGGCCCCCAGGTCATTGAGGTTCTGGGGTACAGAGTTACCACGCGGCCACTCAGCTTATCCCATAGCCTCGTACCCTAAGGTGCACTGAGCTGCAGCGTCTAAGAGGAAGAGGCAAGGTGACCCAGGCAGGGGTCTACTGAGCGGTGTCCCTGCTCCTATCCCTGTAGAAGAAACACTGGGGAGGGGGCCTGCTGAGTTGGGGAGGGTCTTAGGGTCCAATTACACGGAGCGATTTTTAACGATAAACGATCGCAAACGAGATTGTTTATCGTTAACCTGAAATCGTTCACCATATTACACACAACGATGGTTGTTAGATAAGATTGTCATTGCGATCGTTACTATGATCGTTTATTCCTTCTGATCTCAGAAAAACAATGGGCAATGTGCTATTACACTGAACGATTAGTGAACAAATGTGGAATTACAGCGAACGATTAACGATAATTTTAGGTTCACATCTAAATCAACGATCAACGACATACGAACGATTTTTTTGATCGTTGCCTGCAATTACACAGAGCGATTATTGTTTAAATTTGAACCATATAACTATTTTTCGCACGAAAATTGTCCCGTGTAATAGAGCCCTAACTGTGATAGGGGAAGCAATCTATATATAGTAATGTATACATAGTGGCCCCGCAATCACAACATAGGACATAAGGGCCATAAGGAACGCTGTAAAAGTCGTATCAGTGATCACTAAGGCGTTAGCGTAGATTCACACTGAAACTGATTATATGCCAGTCACCAAGGCTGTATATAGTATATATGTATATTATACATCCAGTATTAGTGTATATGGATATAGCTGCCATTCTGCTACATTGTATATATGTATATTATACATCCAGTATTAGTGTATATGGATATAGCGGCCATTCTGCTACATTGTATATATGTATATTGTACATCCAGTATTAGTGTATATGGATATAGCTGTCATTCTGCTACATTGTATATATGTATATATCAGTATCAGTGTATATGGATATAGCTGTCATTCTGCTACATTGTATGTATGTATATATCAGTATCAGTGTATATGGATATAGCTGTCATTCTGCTACATTGTATATATGTATATATCAGTATCAGTGTATATGGATATAGCTGCCATTCTGCTACATTGTATATATGTATATTATACATCCAGTATTAGTGTATATGGATATAGCTGCCATTCTACTACATTGTATATATGTATATTATACATCCAGTATTAGTGTATATGGATATAGCTGCCATTCTGCTACATTGTATATATGTATATTGTACATCCAGTATTAGTGTATATGGATATAGCTGCCATTCTGCTAGATTGTATATATGTATATTGTACATCCAGTATTAGTGTATATGGATATAGCTGCCATTCTGCTACATTGTATATATGTATATTGTACATCCAGTATTAGTGTACTGTGTATATGGATATAGCTGCCATTCTGCTACATTGTATATATGTATATATCAGTATCAGTGTATGTGGGAATAGCTGTCATTCTGCTACATTGTATATATGTATATTGTACATCCAGTATTAGTGTATATGGATATAGCGGTTATTCTGCTACATTGTATGTATGTATATATCAGTATCAGTGTATATGGATATAGCTGTCACTCTGCTACATTGTATATATGTATATTATACATCCAGTATTAGTGTATATGGATATAGCTGTCACTCTGCTATAGTGCTATATATTGTATATATGTATATTATACGGTCAGTGTGTGTGTATATATTATATATTGTATATATGTCGGGATGTTTGTGGGTTTTTTCAGTTCTTTTTACCTCCGCGTAGGATCAATCATTTTATCATTCGTCACTATTCTTTTTCGGCAGGGAGACAGCTGCGCTTTTCGGCACAGTGAAGCTGCCTTAGGGAATGAAACGGTCTGCACTTTATGGCAGGAAGGACGCTGTTTTCGCCAGATCTGCAAGTTTCGTCACATGGAAATTGATGTAATTGCTAAAAATCCATAACTAATGGCCGAACATTGACACCTATTGTTACTTGATAATTGCCCTCCTTGAACATGGTTCACCCCCTCATCACAACCTCTAGTGCTCACACCCCAGCAAACTGCCCGGCTCCTCTGCGCTGTAGGCAGGCCCGGCTCCTCTGCGCTGTAGGCAGGCCCGGCTCCTCTGCGCTGTAGGTAGGCCCGGCTCCTCTGCGCTGTAGGCAGGCCCGGCTCCTCTGCGCTGTAGGTAGGCCCGGCTCCTCTGCGCTGTAGGTAGGCCCGGCTCCTCTGCGCTGTAGGCAGGCCCGGCTCCTCTGCGCTGTAGGTAGGCCCGGCTCCTCTGCGCTGTAGGTAGGCCCGGCTCCTCTGCGCTGTAGGCAGGCCCGGCTCCTCTGCGCTGTAGGCAGGCCCGGCTCCTCTGCGCTGTAGGCAGGCCCGGCTCCTCTGCGCTGTAGGCAGGCCCGGCTCCTCTGCGCTGTAGGCAGGCCCGGCTCCTCTGCGCTGTAGGTAGGCCCGGCTCCTCTGCGCTGTAGGTAGGCCCGGCTCCTCTGCGCTGTAGGTAGGCCCGGCTCCTCTGCGCTGTAGGCAGGCCCGGCTCCTCTGCGCTGTAGGCAGGCCCGGCTCCTCTGCGCTGTAGGCAGGCCCGGCTCCTCTGCGCTGTAGGTAGGCCCGGCTCCTCTGCGCTGTAGGCAGGCCCGGCTCCTCCGCGCTGTAGGTAGGCCCGGCTCCTCTGCGCTGTAGGCAGGCCCGGCTCCTCCGCGCTGTAGGTAGGCCCGGCTCCTCTGCGCTGTAGGCAGGCCCGGCTCCTCTGCGCTGTAGGCAGGCCCGGCTCCTCCGCGCTGTAGGTAGGCCCGGCTCCTCTGCGCTGTAGGTAGGCCCGGCCCTGCCGCGCTATAGGCCAAACTTAAGCTTAATTTGAAAAAAAAAAATCTTAAATTTCTTGACCTTGATTTTCTTTAATCTGGTCTTTGCAGAAAAAACGCAGTGAGATCCCGTGTTACTGGGAAAATCAGCTCTCCGGTTGTCAGAAGGTGAACTGCGCTTTTCATCACACTAAGGGAAGATTTGTGGATGGGACGTACTTTCCTCCTAGTAAGGGTAAGTGCGGGGCCAGCAGTCAGTACATGTTCTCTTACCTGCTCATCCACTAACCTGCTGTAACCTGAACTTCCACAGTGACTGAGAAGCCGGAGTCATGTCAGCAGGACGTGCAGAGCCCTGTCCCATCACCAGCCCCCAGTAAGATATCAGTGGCCCCCACACAGCAATTACGCGGGGTGAAAAAGATGGAGGCAACAGAGAATGTTCCAAGTCCTACACACCCCCCTGTAGTGATCAATGCGGCAGATGATGACGAGGATGATGATGGTGAGTTTGGCCTCCAGAAAAAACTAGGGTACAGATGCTCAGCTCGGTCATTTAGAAACATGTTTAATAACAAAAGTTTTGTTTGATTGGGGTCTCATTACTGAGCCCATTTCTTCAATTAAAAAATTCCCAGTCTTCCAGTACTTATCAGCTGCTGTATGTCCTGCAGGAAGCGGTGTATTCTTTCCAGTCTGACACAGTGCTCGCTGTTGCCACCTCTGTCCATGTCAGGAACTGTCCAGAGAAGCAGGAAATCCCCATAGAAAACCTCTCCTGCTCTGGACAGTTCCTGACATGGACAGAGGGGGCAGCAGAGAGCACTGTGTCAGACTGGAGAGAATACACCACTTCCTGTAGGACATACAGCAGCTGATAAGTACTGGTAGACTGGAGATTTTTAAAAGAAGCAATTTACAAATTTGTACAACTTTCTGACACCAGTTGTTTATTTTATTTGCCGGAAAACTGCAATAATTATGGCTATCCAATAGCTGCAGTGTAAAGTCTTTGGAGCTGCTGGACATGGATTAGTAATAGTGAAGCATGCTACCATGCACTTCTCTTATCCTCATTCTCTAGATCAGTGGGGGTCTCAGTAGTAAGACCCCTACTAATGAACATTTCTGACAAGACCCTGTGACATACCATAATGTAAGAGGGTCCTGTAGCACTGTGGGACGTATCCCAAATATCATGGTACTGCGGTGGATGCCCGATGGAACGCCATCAGTCCCGGTTAAGACTGCTCAACATAGAGAACCAAAGTCCCAACAGCTTCTGTAGTCGTGCAAACCGGTTCGGTTAGTGATGTCACGATACCAGAATTTTGAGTTCGATACCGATACCAACTTTTTTTTTTTCAATGCTCGATACCAATTCGATACTGAATGAATTACATTAAAAAACCCACAAGAATAGAAATTGAAGTCATGTAACACTAGCTAGCGGTGGATGATGGGGGCTGTAGTCATGTAACACACACTTCAGCTACCAGGAGGATGGTGGGGGCTGTAGTCATGTAACACACACACTTCAGCTACCAGGGGGATGGTGGGGGCTGTAGTCATGTAACACACACACTTCAGCTACCAGGAGGATGGTGGGGGCTGTAGTCATGTAACACACACTTCAGCTACCAGGGGGATGATGGGGGCTGTAGTCATGTAACACACACACTTCAGCTACCAGGGGGATGGTGGGGGCTGTAGTCATGTAGCACACACACTTCAGCTACCAGGAGGATGGTGGGGGCTGTAGTCATGTAACACACACTTCAGCTACCAGGGGGATGGTGGGGGCTGTAGTCATGTAACACACACTTCAGCTACCAGGGGGATGGTGGGGGTTGTAGTCATGTAACACACACTTCAGCTACCAGGGGGATGGTGGGGGCTGTAGTCATGTAACACACACTTCAGCTACCAGGGGGATGGTGGGGGCTGTAGTCATGTAACACACACACTTCAGCTACCAGGGGGATGGTGGGGGCTGTAGTCATGTAACACACACTTCAGCTACCAGGGGGATGGTGGGGGCTGTAGTCATGTAACACACACTTCAGCTACCAGGGGGATGGTGGGGGCTGTAGTCATGTAACACACACACTTCAGCTACCAGGGGGATGATGGGGGCTGTAGTCATGTAACACACACACTTCAGCTACCAGGGGGATGGTGGGGGCTGTAGTCATGTAACACACACACTTCAGCTACCAGGGGGATGGTGGGGGCTGTAGTCATGTAACACACACTTAAGCTACCAGGAGGATGGTGGGGGCTGTAGTCATGTAACACACACTTCAGCTACCAGGAGAATGGTGGGGGCTGTAGTCATGTAACACACACACTTCAGCTACCAGGGGGATGATGGGGGCTGTAGTCATGTAACACACACTTAAGCTACCAGGAGAATGGTGGGGGCTGTAGTCATGTAACACATACACTTCAGCTACCAGGGGGATGGTGGGGGCTGTAGTCATGTAACACACACACTTCAGCTACCAGGGGGATGGTGGGGGCTGTAGTCATGTAACACAGACACTTCAGCTACCAGGAGGATGGTGGGGGCTGTAGTCATGTAGCACACACTTCAGCTACCAGGAGAATGGTGGGGGCTGTAGTCATGTAACACACACACTTCAGCTACCAGGGGGATGGTGGGGGCTGTAGTCATGTAACACACACTTCAGCTACCAGGAGGATGGTGGGGGCTGTAGTCATGTAACACACACTTCAGCTACCAGGGGGATGGTGGGGGCTGTAGTCATGTAACACACTTCAGCTACCTGGGGGATGGTGGGGGCTGTAGTCATGTAACACACACACACTTTAGCTACCAGGGGGATGGTGGGGGCTGTAGTCATGTAGCACAGACACTTCAGCTACCAGGGGGATGGTGGGGGCTGTAGTCATGTAACACACACTTCAGCTACCAGGGGGATGGTGGGGGCTGTAGTCATGTAACACACACACTTCAGCTACCAGGGGGATGGTGGGGGCTGTAGTCATGTAACACACACACTTAAGCTACCAGGGGGATGGTGGGGGCTGTAGTCATGTAACACACACTTCAGCTACTAGGAGGATGGTGGGGGCTGTAGTTATGTAACACACACTTCAGCTACCAGGGGGATGGTGGGGGCTGTAGTCATGTAACACACACTTCAGCTACTAGGAGGATGGTGGGGGCTGTAGTCATGTAACACACACTTCAGCTACCAGGGGGATGGTGGGGGCTGTAGTCAAGTAACACACACACTTCAGCTACTAGGAGGATGGTGGGGGCTGTAGTCATGTAACACACACTTCAGCTACCAGGGGGATGGTGGGGGCTGTAGTCATGTAGCACAGACACTTCAGATACCAGGGGGATGGTGAGGGCTGTAGTCATGTAACACACACTTCAGCTACCAGGGGGATGGTGGGGGCTGTAGTCATGTAACACACACTTCAGCTACCAGGGGGATGGTGGGGGCTGTAGTCATGTAACACACACTTCAGCTACCAGGGGGATGGTGGGGGCTGTAGTCATGTAACACACACTTCAGCTACCAGGGGGATGGTGGGGGCTGTAGTCATGTAACACACACTTCAGCTACCAGGGGGATGGTGGGGGCTGTAGTCATGTAACACACACACTTCAGCTACCAGGGGGATGGTGGGGGCTGTAGTCATGTAACACACACTTCAGCTACCAGGGGGATGGTGGGGGCTGTAGTCATGTAACACACACTTCAGCTACCAGGGGGAGGATGGGGGCTGTAGTCATGTAATACACACTTCAGCTACCAGGGGGAGGATGGGGGCTGTAGTCATGTAACACACACTTCAGCTACCAGGGGGATGATGGGGGCTGTAGTCATGTAACACACACACTTCAGTTATTAGGATGATGGGTTGTAGTTGCACTTTTCCTTCTTTCAGGGCATGGTGACCAGGATTTGGGCGGCAGGGTAATATGCAGGTTACAGCCCCCCTCCCCCGTCAGAGCACGGCCGACCTCCTGGTCATCCTCTCCCCGACCCCCTCTACCCGACCCCCGCTCTCTGTCTTCAGCCTCCTCACCTCCAGCCTTTTCTGTCTTCCTCTCCCCGACCCCGCTCTCCTTCCTCAGCCTCCTCACCTCCATCCTTCTCTGTCCTCCTCACCTCCAGCCTTCTCCATCCTCCTCTCCCCGACCCCCGCTCTCAGTCTTCAGCTTCCTCACCTCCAGCCTTCTCCGTCCTCCTCTCCCTGACCCCCGCTCTCCATCCTCCTCTCCCCGACCTCCGCTCTCCATCTTCAGTCTCCTCACATCAGCATTCTCCGTCCTCCTCTCCCCGACCCCCGCTCTCCGTCTTCAGCTTCCTCACCTCCAGCCTTCTCCGTCGTCCTCTGCCCGACCCCCGCTCTCCGTCTTCAGCTTCCTCACCTCCAGCCTTCTCCGTCCTCCTCTCCCCGACCCCCGCTCTCCGTCTTCAGCTTCCTCACCTCCAGCCTTCTCCGTCCTCCTCTCCCCGACCCCCGCTCTCTGTCTTCAGTCTCCTCACCTCCAGCCTTCTCTGTCCTTCTCTCTCCGTTCTCCCGCTCTCCCTTTTCAGCTTCCTCACCTCCTCTCCCTTCTCCTCTCTCCCCGACCCCCGCTCTCCGTCTTCAGCTTCCTCACCTCCAGCCTTCTCCGTCCTCCTCTCCCCGACCCCCCGCTCTCCATCCTCCTCTCCCCGACCCCCGCTCTCCGTCTTCAGCTTCCTCACCTCCAGCCTTTTCCGTCCTCCTCTCCCCGACCCCCGCTCTCCGTCTTCAGTCTCCTCACCTCCAGCCTTCTCCGTCCTCCTCTCCCCGACCCCCGCTCTCCGTCTTCAGCTTCCTCACCTCCAGCCTTCTCCGTCCTCCTCTCCCCGACCCCCGCTCTCCGTCTTCAACTTCCTCACCTCCAGCCTTTCCCGCTTTCCCTTCTCAGCTTCCTCACCTCCTCTCCCTTCTCCTCACTCCCCCACCCCCGCTCTCCGTCTTCAGTCTCCTCACCTCCAGCCTTCTCCGTCCTCCTCTCCCCGACCCCGCTCTCCGTCTTCAGTCTCCTCACCTCCAGCCTTCTCTCTCCGTCCTCTCGCTCTCCCTTTTCAGCTTCCTCACCTCCTCTCCCTTCTCCTCTCTCCCCGACCCCCGCTCTCCGTCTTCAGCTTCCTCACCTCCAGCCTTCTCCGTCCTCCTCTCCCCGACCCCCGCTCTCCGTCTTCAGCTTCCTCACCTCCAGCCTTCTCCGTCCTCCTCTCCCCGACCCCCGCTCTCCGTCTTCAGCTTCCTCACCTCCAGCCTTCTCCGTCCTCCTCTCCCCGACCCCCCGCTCTCCATCCTCCTCTCCCTGACCTCCGCTCTCCGTCTTCAGCTTCCTCACCTCCAGCCTTTTCCGTCCTCCTCTCCCCGACCCCCGCTCTCCATCCTCCTCTCCCCGACCCCCGCTCTCCGTCTTCAGCTTCCTCACCTCCAGCCTTTTCCGTCCTCCTCTCCCCGACCCCCGCTCTCCGTCTTCAGTCTCCTCACCTCCAGCCTTCTCCGTCCTCCTCTCCCCGACCCCCGCTCTCCGTCTTCAGCTTCCTCACCTCCAGCCTTTTCCGTCCTCCTCTCCCCGACCCCCGCTCTCCGTCTTCAGCTTCCTCACCTCTAGCCTTTTCCGTCCTCCTCTCCCCGACCCCCCGCTCTCCGTCTTCAGCTTCCTCACCTCCAGCCTTCTCCGTCCTCCTCTCCCCGACCCCGCTCTCCGTCTTCAGTCTCCTCACCTCCAGCCTTCTCTTTCCGTCCTCTCGCTTTCCCTTCTCAGCTTCCTCACCTCCTCTCCCTTCTCCTCACTCCCCCACCCCCGCTCTCCGTCTTCAGTCTCCTCACCTCCAGCCTTCTCTCACCGTCCTCTCGCTCTCCCTTTTCAGCTTCCTCACCTCCTCTCCCTTTTCCTCACTCCCCCACCCCCGCTCTCCGTCTTCAGCCTCCTCACATCAGCCTTCTCCATCCTCCTCTCCCCGACCCCCGCTCTCCGTCTTCAGCTTCCTCACCTCCAGCCTTCTCCGTCCTCCTCTCCCCGACCCCCGCTCTCCGTCTTCAGCTTCCTCACCTCCAGCCTTCTCTCTCCGTCCTCTCGCTCTCCCTTTTCAGCTTCCTCACCTCCTCTCCCTTCTCCTTACTCCCCCACCCCCGCTCTCCGTCTTCAGCCTCCTCACATCAGCCTTCTCCGTCCTCCTCTCCCGGACCTCCCGCTCTCCTCAGTGCAGCTCCCTATGCCACATAAATCATCTCCCTGATAAGAGTGTGGTTCAGCCGGACCCTATTATCAGACAGACACCAGCAGCGGGGGTCTGCTACACACAGTAGCCGCCCCTGCTGCATACGGAGCGGCTCAGGAGGGGTTAATGCCGCTGTTAGTGTGACAGCAGCATCAACACAGTTACACAGCCGGCACAAGCAATTGCTATGTGCCGGCTATTTGAAATTGGCGCCGCCGGGAACGGAGGGAGAGAGAGCGCGGAGGAAGTGACAGGTGGGAGCAGGGAGAGGCATACAGAGAACACGGCCGGCGCTCAGATAGCTGCCGGCCGTGTTCTCTGCTCTATACTTTATGTTAAACTGCGCTATTATGCAAATTAACAAAGTATTGATACCAGGAAACCCTGGTATCGAACCGTTTTTCTGCCCGAAATACCGATAGTAGTATCGATATTTCGGTGCATCATGCATCCCTATCCCCGGTTATAGCGGCATATCCCTGATTATAGCGGCATATTCCCGCTTCGGATCCCTGGTTATAGCGGCATATTCCCGCTTCGGATCCCTGGTTATAGCGGCATATTCCCGCTTCGGATCCCTGGTTATAGCGGCATATTCCCGCTTCGGATCCCTGGTTATAGCGGCATATTCCCGCTTCGGATCCCTGGTTATAGCGGCATATTCCCGCTTCGGATCCCTGGTTATAGCTGCATATTCCCGCTTCGGATCCCTGGTTATAGCGGCATATTCCCGCTTCGGATCCCTGGTTATAGCGGCAGGGACATGTAAACCTCCCTGTGCATTAGGACGTTTGTTTTCACCTCCAACTTTTCTTTGTGTTTTTATAGATCAGTTTTCTGAAGAAGGTGAGGAGCTGAAGAGTTCTGCCCTACACAGCGCAGCGCCTGGGAACCAACATGGAGCACATGGGCTATCCACCAGAAAAGGTACTGAGGATATCCCCAGCGCCCGTATTACTATAGTTACTATAGTTAGCTATATCATACGTAGCATTTCACAGCCACCAACGCTGGTCCGAAGCTTAATGGTCTGCTAGGGACTTGGATATTGGGGATCCTTTCTCATTGCTCTGCATTCATTGTTCACTATACACAGCTCTGCATTGGTATTTTGGCCATGGCAAGTATCACAGCTTAGTCCCTTTGGCTTCATGGAGACTGAGCTGTAATACGAAAGGTGTGATGCAAAGCTGAGGCATTGCGGAGACATCATTTAGTTCCAGCCTTAACAGTTCCGGAGACTTTTTCATTGATAGCCTATCCCTAGGATTAATATGTGACTAGTGGGGGTCCACAGCCTTGGACCCCTGCTGTTTGCAAGAGCCACAGTGCCAAAAAACAGATGGACATTATAGTGGCCACAATGTACACAGCCTCCTGCTTCTGTCATTATAGTGGCCACAATGTACACAGCCTCCTGCTTCTCTCATTATAGTGGCCACAATGTACACAGCCACCAGCTTCTCTCTCATTATAGTGGCCACAATGTACACAGCCGCCTGCTTCTGTCATTATAGTGGCCACAATGTACACAGCCACCAGCTTCTCTCATTATAGTGGCCACAATGTACACAGCCTCCTGCTTCTCTCAATAAAGTGGCCACAATGTACACAGCCTCCAGCTTCTCTCATTATAGTGGCCACAATGTATACAGCCACCAGCTTCTCCCTCATTATAGTGGCCACAATGTACACAGCCTCCTGCTTCTCTCATTATAGTGGCCACAATGTACACAGCCACCAGCTTCTCTCATTATAGTGGCCACAATGTACACAGCCACCAGCTTCTCTCTCATTATAGTGGCCACCATGTACACAGCCTACTGCTTCTCTCATTATAGTGGCCACAATGTACACAGCCACCAGCTTCTCTCTCATTATAGTGGCCACAATGTACACAGCCTCCTGCTTCTCTCATTATAGTGGCCACAATGTACACAGCCTCCTGCTTCTCTCATTATAGTGGCCACAATGTACACAGCCACCAGCTTCTCTCATTATAGTGGCCACAATGTACACAGCCTCCTGCTTCTGTCATTATAGTGGCCACAATGTACACAGCCTCCTGCTTCTCTCATTATAGTGGCCACAATGTACACAGCCGCCAGCTTCTCTCATTATGGTGGCCACAATGTACACAGCCTCCTGCTTCTCTCATTATGGTGGCCACAATGTATACAGCCACCAGCTTCTCCCTCATTATAGTGGCCACAATGTACACAGCCTCCTGCTTCTCTCATTATAGTGGCCACAATGTACACAGCCGCCAGCTTCTCCCTCATTATAGTGGCCACAATGTACACAGCCTCCTGCTTCTCTCATTATAGTGGCCACAATGTATACAGCCTCCTGCTTCTCTCATTATAGTGGCCACAATGTACACAGCCGCCAGCTTCTCCCTCATTATAGTGGCCACAATGTACACAGCCTCCTGCTTCTCTCATTATAGTGGCCACAATGTATACAGCCTCCTGCTTCTCTCATTATAGTGGCCACAATGTACACTGCCTCCTGCTTCTTTCATTATAGTGGCCACAATGTACACTGCCTCCTGCTTCTCTCATTATAGTGGCCACAATGTACACAGCCACCAGCTTCTCTCATTATAGTGGCCACAATGTACACAGCCTCCTGCTTCTCTCATTATAGTGGCCACAATGTACACTGCCTCCTGCTTCTCTCATTATAGTGGCCACAATGTACACAGCCGCCAGCTTCTCTCATTATGGTGGCCACAATGTACACAGCCACCAGCTTCTCCCTCATTATAGTGGCCACAATGTACACAGCCTCCTGCTTCTCTCATTATAGTGGCCACGATGTACACAGCCTCCTGCTTCTCTCATTATAGTGGCCACGATGTATACAGCCTCCTACTTCTGTCATTATAGTGGCCACAATGTACACAGCCTCCTGCTTCTCTCATTATAGTGGCCACAATGTATACAGCCTCCTACTTCTGTCATTATAGTGGCCACAATGTATACAGCCTCCAGCTTCTGTCATTATAGTGGCCACAATGTACACAGCCACCAGCTTCTCTCATTATAGTGGCCACAATGTATACAGCCGCCAGCTTCTCTCATTATAGTGGCCACAATGTATACAGCCGCCAGCTTCTCTCTTTTTATTATAAAGGGCCACAATGTACACAGCCTCCTGCTTCTCTCATTATAGTGGCCACAATGTACACAGCCGCCAGCTTCTCTCTTTTATTATAAAGGGCCACAATGTACACAGGCGCCAGCTTCTTTCCTTAGTGTGATGCCGCTGATCTGGCACGGCTGGTCAGTCGGCTGTGATCAGATATTGAGGATAGAATCGGTGAATCGTCTCGGAAAGCGACTTAGTCTTTGCAGAATGTTTTCTAATATGACACCTAATACTGAGAACTTGTTTCTTCTTCCCAGATTATTCTGTTTCTCCAGAAATCTTTGCTTCTCCTTATAACCAAGTAGACGACCTCATCACGGATCTGCGGACTGCCAAGTTAACAAGTAAAGGTAGTCACATGATAGCTGGTCCTTTTATTATAAGAAATGTTTTACATAACCGCTGATCTGTCAGATCTTTGTTTATTTAGGGCGATATTACACTGAATGATTATCGGCCGTACTTGGCCGATTCCCGACCTTTTCAGATAATTATTTGGTGTTAAGGGACATCTGACATGCACGACGTTAGCTGATCGTTGTCCTAAAACCTGAGCAATGAATAGACTCTGATCTGCCCATCACCCCATATAATAGAAGCGGGGGCCGCTGCTGTCTTCTTTAAACAGCCCCTCCTGCTGCTCCCCCGCTCAATGTTGGTGCGTGCAATAGCACAGACAGTGAGCTGAAAACAGGAAGGGAGCAAGCGCTGACCTGACAGGTTATCGCTCACTTGCTCCTTAACCCATTAGTGACCGCTGTATCGGCTTTTTACGGCCGTCACTACTGGGCTTTATTCTGTCCGCGTCGGCTTTTTACGGCGGGGACAGAATAAATGGTACCAGCGCAGGAGCGTCGGCAACGCAGGAGGTCAGCTGTCAGCATGACAGCTGATCTCCTGCTGCAACTAGCCGGAGCGCTAATTTACCGCTCTGGGTAGTTTTAACCCATTAAATGCCGCTGTCAAGTCATGACAGCGGCATGTAACGGGTTCCGGTCAGGTGCGGCCATGGCAATCACTGGGGCCTTCTAAAGTCCCCTGGGATTGCCAGGGTAAAGCCTCTACACAGCCGTACGAGAGGCATGGCTGTGTAGATTGCCTGTAAGCTGGTTGCTGACATAGGCAATATGCTGCACTACAGTAGTAGGGTAGTGTATTGTAACGGTGATCAAAAGATCTCTGCTTGGTATACACTAGTGTACAGTTATGTACACTAGTGTAAAAGTGGGGGAAAAAAAGTTTGCACCAAAACACACCAAAAAAATCCCCCGCAGCCCTCCCCCAAAAAAAGCATTAACTTCCCTATATAGAATAAAACATTACATAAAACCACTTAAACATAAAATATATACACATCTGTAACGACCTAATCTATAAAACTAAACCAATCATATCGCATGACACACGATGTAAAAGAAAAATAGGGGGGGAAAAAGTTGGTGTATTTTATCAATCTGCTTCGAAATTAAATCCTAAAAGAGATCAAAATGTCATATACATGTAATACTTGGTATCAATAAAAACTACACATCTTCCTGCAAATCATGAGCCCAAAGCCGGCTCTGTCGTGCGAAAGATACGAAGGCTATGGATATAGCAATGTGGTGACAGTTTTTATCCTTTTTTTCAGGAAGATAGTTTTTATTGTGTCAAAGTGGTAATAATAATAAAAAAAACTAAACAAATTTGGTATCGACATAACCGTAGTGACCCAGAGAATACAATAATTATGATATGATATTTAAAAAGCAGGAAAAATTAATTATCATTTTTCCAATTTTTCATATTTTGATGTTTTTAACAAAAAATCATACATCTCAGAATGACTAGCATACATTAATGCATCACAAGGCTATAACCGCATAACGTGAGACAGGTCAGACTTAAAAACTTAGCTTGGTCATGAAAGGCCAAACTAGCTGCAGCACTAAGGGGTTAATATCAGCCCATCTAACCGGACCCTCTGGCTTTCCTTTCTGAAGTTTTCTTTTTCTTCTTCTTGGTTTGAAAATATTATATAGTAGCTCAGCTTTGTCCTTATGGGGGCGCTATAGATATATACGATAAATTGTAGGTATTTAATGAGTATTCATGTTTCTGTCATTCCCAGCACCGACCGCACACCTTACCTTGGCACAAAGATTGGGAAAACGCAAGAATTTCCCCGGAGACAGCCCACTAGGTACTGCGCCTGTCTTATAGAGAATGTGCACTTATCTATGTGTTCCTAGCTTTTCTTAAAGGAGAAGTCCAATGGGTTATAAAATCCACCAGCTTGCTTACCTCTTCCCATGGTGAGCGGTGGGACCAGGCACAGGACCCCTGCTGGGCTCCAGGATTTCTGAAGCTGACGGACAGGCGGGACCCAGTCACTGATTGGCTGAGCGGCCAGTCCGTCAGCAAAAACACAACTCTGAGTGAAATGCCTCCCTGCGGGAGTTAGTGCTTATAATCAGTTTTATAATCCACCGGACTTCTCCTTTATATGATTTATTTGCTTTCTATATAGAGACAGCCACTAACCATCCTCATTACTTTCTAGTAGCTGCTGCTAGAGATGTTCTGCCTCCTGCAAAGAGAACATTGTCCAAAAGACTTGGGAAGAGGATGACATCCCCGCCTGATAGCCCCGAGGGTCAGCCAAAGCCAGGTATAGGCATAGCAGCAACTGGAAATAAGTGATCAACTATAACAATTCTTATTCCCTTTCTTGTATATTCTGTTATGTATCATGTTACAGCCTCATGCAATCCTAATGTCTGGCTTACCCACAAGTGGTGTGATGGTCCTAGCAGAGACTAAGATGCCCAACACCACAATGCATACCACCTACCTTTACTAGCTGCCCCCGAACCCTTCTGTCTCCCTCCCCTTGTAGATTGTCAGCTCTGGCGGGCAGGCTCCTCTCTCCCTATGTAATACCTGGCGGGCAGGCTCCTCTCTCCCTATGTAATACCTGGCGGGCAGGCTCCTCTCTCTCCCTATGTAATACCTGGCGGGCAGGCTCCTCTTTCCCTATGTAATACCTGGCGGGCAGGCTCCTCTCTCCCTATGTAATACCTGGCGGGCAGGGTCCTCTCTCCCTATGTAAGGCCTGGCGGGCAGGCTCCTCTCTCCCTATGTAAGGCCTGGCGGGCAGGCTCCTCTCTCCCTATGTAATACCTGGCGGGCAGGGTCCTTTCTCCCTATGTAATACCTGGCGGGCAGGGTCCTTTCTCCCTATGTAATACCTGGCGGGCAGGCTCCTCTCTCCCTATGTAATACCTGGCGGGCAGGGTCCTTTCTCCCTATGTAATACCTGGCGGGCAGGCTCCTCTCTCCCTATGTAAGGCCTGGCGGGCAGGCTTCTCCCTCTCGCTCTCTCCTGGCGGGCGGGCTCCTCTCGCTCTCCTGGCGGGCGGGCTCCTCTCGCTCTCTCCTGGCGGGCGGGCTCCTCTCGCTCTCTCCTGGCGGGCGGGGCTCCTCTCGCTCTCTCCTGGCGGGCGGGCTCCTCTCGCTCTCTCCTGGCGGGCGGGCTCCTCTCGCTCTCTCCTGGCGGGCGGGCTCCTCTCGCTCTCTCCTGGCGGGCGGGCTCCTCTCGCTCTCTCCTGGCGGGCGGGCTCCTCTCGCTCTCTCCTGGCGGGCGGGCTCCTCTCGCTCTCTCCTGGCGGGCGGGCTCCTCTCGCTCTCTCCTGGCGGGCGGGCTCCTCTCGCTCTCTCCTGGCGGGCGGGCTCCTCTCGCTCTCTCCTGGCGGGCGGGCTCCTCTCGCTCTCTCCTGGCGGGCGGGCTCCTCTCGCTCTCTCTGGCGGGCGGGCTCCTCTCGCTCTCTCCTGGCGGGCGGGCTCCTCTCGCTCTCTCCTGGCGGGCGGGCTCCTCTCGCTCTCTCCTGGCGGGCGGGCTCCTCTCGCTCTCTCCTGGCGGGCGGGCTCCTCTCGCTCTCTCCTGGCGGGCGGGCTCCTCTCGCTCTCTCCTGGCGGGCGGGCTCCTCTCGCTCTCTCCTGGCGGGCGGGCTCCTCTCGCTCTCTCCTGGCGGGCGGGCTCCTCTCGCTCTCTCCTGGCGGGGCGGGCTCCTCTCGCTCTCTCCTGGCGGGCGGGCTCCTCTCGCTCTCTCCTGGCGGGCGGGCTCCTCTCGCTCTCTCCTGGCGGGCGGGCTCCTCTCGCTCTCTCCTGGCGGGCGGGCTCCTCTCGCTCTCTCCTGGCGGGCGGGCTCCTCTCGCTCTCTCCTGGCGGGCGGGCTCCTCTCGCTCTCTCCTGGCGGGCGGGCTCCTCTCGCTCTCTCCTGGCGGGCGGGCTCCTCTCGCTCTCTCCTGGCGGGCGGGCTCCTCTCGCTCTCTCCTGGCGGGCGGGCTCCTCTCGCTCTCTCTCTCGCTCTCTCCTGGCGGGCGGGCTCCTCTCGCTCTCTCTCTCGCTCTCTCCTGGCGGGCGGGCTCCTCTCGCTCTCTCTCTCGCTCTCTCTCTCTCTCTCTCTCTCTCTCTCTCTCCCCTGGCGGGCGGGCTCCTCTCGCTCTCTGCTGGCGGGCGGGCTCCTCTCGCTCTCTGCTGGCGGGCGGGCTCCTCTCGCTCTCGCGCTCTAGGCGGGTGGGCTGCTCTCGCTCTCGCGCTCTAGGCGGGTCGGCTGCTCTCGCTCTCGCGCTCTCGGCGGGCGGGCTCCTCTCGCTCTCTGCTGGCGGGCGGGCTCCTCTCGCTCTCTGCTGGCGGGCGGGCTCCTCTCGCTCTCTGCTGGCGGGCGGGCTCCTCTCGCTCTCTGCTGGCGGGCGGGCTCCTCTCGCTCTCGCGCTCTCGGCGGGCGGACTCGTCTCGCTCTCTGCTGGCGGACGGGCTCCTCTCGCTCTCTGCTGGCGGACGGGCTCCTCTCGCTCTCTGCTGGCGGACGGGCTCCTCTCGCTCTCTGCTGGCGGACGGGCTCCTCTCGCTCTCTGCTGGCGGACGGGCTCCTCACGCTCTCTGCTGGCGGACGGGCTCCTCTCGCTCTCTGCTGGCGGGCGGGCTCCTCGCGCTCTCGGCGGGCGGGCTCCTCGCGCTCTCGGCGGGCGGGCTCCTCGCGCTCTCGGCGGGCGGGCTCCTCGCGCTCTCGGCGGGCGGGCTCCTCGCGCTCTCGGCGGGCGGGCTCCTCGCGCTCTCGGCGGGCGGGCTCCTCGCGCTCTCGGCGGGCGGGCTCCTCGCGCTCTCGGCGGGCGGGCTCCTCGCGCTCTCGGGCGGGCTCCTCGCGCTCTCGGCGGGCGGGCTCCTCGCGCTCTCGGCGGGCGGGCTCCTCTCGCTCTCGCGCTCTCGGCGGGCGGGCTCCTCTCGCTCTCGGCGGGCGGGCTCCTCTCTCTCTCTCTCGCTCTCTGCTGGCGGACGGGCTCCTCTCGCTCTCTGCTGGCGGGCGGGCTCCTCTCGCTCTCGGCGGACGGGCTCCTCTCGCTCTCGATGGGCGGGCTCCTCTCTCTCTCTCTCTCTCTCTCTCTCTCTCTCTCTCTCTCTCTCGCTCTCTGCTGGCGGGCGGGCTCCTCTCGCTCTCTGCTGGCGGGCGGGCTCCTCTCGCTCTCGGCGGACGGGCTCCTCTCGCTCTCTCTCGCTCTCGATGGGCGGGCTCCTCTCTCTCTCTCTCGCTCTCTGCTGGCGGGCGGGCTCCTCTCGCTCTCTGCTGGCGGGCAGGCTCCTCGCTTTCTGCTGGCGGGCGGGCTCCTCTCGCTCTCTTCTGGCGGGCGGGCTCCTCGCTTTCTGCTGGCGGGCGGGCTCCTCTCGCTCTCTCTCGCTCTCTGCTGGCGGACGGGCTCCTCTCGCTCTCTGCTGGCGGACGGGCTCCTCTCGCTCTCTGCTGGCGGGCGGGCTCCTCTCGCGCTCTCTCTCGCTCTCTGCTGGCGGGCGGGCTCCTCTCGCTCTCTGCTGGCGGGCGGGCACCTCTCGCTCTCTCTCGCTCTCTGCTGGCGGACGGGCTCCTCTCGCTCTCTCTCGCTCTCTGCTGGCAGACGGGCTCCTCTCGCTCTCTGCTGGCGGGCGGGCTCCTCTCGCGCTCTCTCTCTCGCTCTCTGCTGGCGGGCGGGCTCCTCTCGCTCTCTGCTGGCGGGCGGGCTCCTCTCGCTCTCTGCTAGCGGGCGGGCTCCTCTCGCTCTCTGCTAGCGGGCGGGCTCCTCTCGCTCTCTGCTGGCGGGCGGGCTCCTCTCGCTCTCTGCTGGCGGGCGGGCTCCTCTCGCTCTCTGCTGGCGGGCGGGCTCCTCTCGCTTTCTGCTGGCGGGCGGGCTCCTCTCGCTCTCTGCTGGCGGGCGGGCTCCTCTCGCTCTCTGCTGGCGGGCGGGCTCCTCTCGCTCTCTGCTGGCGGGCGGGCTCCTCTCGCTCTCTGCTGGCGGGCGGGCTCCTCTCGCTCTCTGCTGGCGGGCGGGCTCCTCTCGCTTTCTGCTGGCGGGCGGGCTCCTCTCGCTCTCTGCTGGCGGGCGGGCTCCTCTCGCTCTCTGCTGGCGGGCGGGCTCCTCTCGCTCTCTGCTGGCGGGCGGGCTCCTCTCGCTCTCTGCTGGCGGGCGGGCTCCTCTCGCTCTCTGCTGGCGGGCGGGCTCCTCTCGCTCTCTGCTGGCGGGCGGGCTCCTCTCGCTCTCTGCTGGCGGGCGGGCTCCTCTCGCTCTCTCTCTCGCTCTCTGCTGGCGGGCGGGCTCCTCTCGCTCTCTGCTGGCGGGCGGGCTCCTCTCGCTCTCTCTCTCGCTCTCTGCTGGCGGGCGGGCTCCTCTCGCTCTCTGCTGGCGGGCGGGCTCCTCTCGCTCTCTCTCTCGCTCTCTCCTGGCCGGCGGGCTCCTCTCGCTCTCTCTCTCGCTCTCTCCTGGCGGGCGGGCTGTTTAAAAATCTCCAGTCTTCCAGTACTTATTAGCTGCTGTATATCCTGCAGGACGTGGTGTATTCTCTCCAGTCTGACACAGTGCTCTCTGCTGCCACCTCTGTCCATGTCAGGAACTGTCCAGAGCAGGAGAGGCTTTAGCTTTGGCTGTCCAGGCATGATGGGAGTTGTAGCTGGAGGGCTGAAGATTCCCATCCCTGGTCTGTATGTAAAAATAAGAGCACAACACACCAACCTTATTCTTGATTTTAATTTCCCTCCTTTTACTTTGAGTAAGGCAGTGGACTGAAGTCATGAGATTTTACTGACCACATGTAACCTTTTTTTTTTTTTTTTTTTTGCTGATCCAGCTGCTTATACAGTGTCTGACTTCCGTATTAAGACCCTTGAAGAAATCCGTCAGGAGAAAGCCAGTCAAAGTGTAAAGCAAGAGACCAGTCCTCCCTCTCTATGTGACGACAGTAAGAAGAGCAAGATCTCCTCCAAGCCTCACCCAGCCATTCACATCAAATCATTGAGCGAAATTCGGGAAGAAAAGAGACTGAGACAACTAACAGACGAGAACGCCAAAGATGAAAGAGATAGCAAGGCGGATAAGGAGCCTGAGGAAACGATATCTGGAAGTACAACCGAGTGTGAGACAGTCTCAGCCGAGACTGCACCGAAACAGACGGGGATTAGTCGCAACGTTCAGGCTGGACGGAAGATGAAGCTGCCAATAGTAAATGACAGCGCTCCCAGCCATGTCCGCACCGCGAAACCCACAGCGGAAGGGACAAAACACAGTTCACATTCAATAGAGAAGGTTAAAGTGAAAACCCTTGAAGAGATCAGACAAGAGAAAGCTCTACGACTCCAACAAACCGCAAAATCAGCAATTGTGGATTCTGTATGTAAAGTGCAGGCTTCATCCAATCACAGGAAGGTCCTGAGGCTCCCCAGACCCCAAGGTGAGCAACATTACTTAAAGGGCTTGTCCACCATTAGAAAAACCATGGCCGCTTTCTTCCAGAGACAGCACCGCTCTTGTCTCTACTTTTGGGTTGGGTTTTACAGTTCTATTCACTTCAATGGAAACAAGTTCCAGAACCTGCAGCCAAGCTGGAGAGCGGAGTGGTTTCTGTCACCTGGGGCCCCCGCCCAGGACGTTATTATTTGCTCTTTATGTAGCCCCTCTCTTAAACCTGATGAAGAAATGGGGTGTGGGCGGTGTATCTGGTAAGCTGATACTATTTGCACATCACCTGCTCCTTTTTGTTGCGTTCACTGATGGTTTCTGGTGGTCGAGTCTTTTTCTGACACCAATGACAGATAGTGTTTTTCTCCGCAGAAACTTTGCAAATTATATATATTTTGCTTTAATACAGGGAAAACTGATGGAAAAGTGGAGAAGTTACCTGCAGAGGTCGGGCTGGCTGGAGAGGAGGATAAGGTATCTTTTAGCTTGTTGTGTTAATGATTGGATTCTCCTCTCACATCTTGCTGTGGGTGTCAGGTCGGCTGGGGATTGTCAGGTCGGCTGGGGATTGTCAGTTCCGTCACCAGTGGGGTAGTAATTTACAGAGTGTCCGTTCTATCACCAGTGGGGTAGTAATGTACAGAGTGTCCGTTCTATCACCAGTGGGGTAGTAATGTACAGAGTGTCCGTTTCTTCACCAGTGGGGTAGTAATGTACAGAGTGTCCGTTCTATCACCAGTGGGTTACTAATGTACAGAGTGTCCGTTCTATCACCAGTGGGTTACTAATGTACAGAGTGTCCGTTCTATCACCAGTAGGGTAGTAATGTACAGAGTGTCCGTTCTATCACCAGTGGGGTAGTAATTACAGAGTGTCTGTTCCTTCACCAGTGGGTTACTAATGTACAGAGTGTCCGTTCTATCACCAGTGGGTTACTAATGTACAGAGTGTCCGTTCTATCACCAGTGGGTTACTAATGTACAGAGTGTCTGTTCTATCACCAGTGGGTTACTAATGTACAGAGTGTCCGTTCTATCACCAGTGGGTTACTAATGTACAGAGTGTCCGTTCTATCACCAGTGGGTTACTAATGTACAGAGTGTCCGTTCTATCACCAGTGGGTTACTAATGTACAGAGTGTCCGTTCTATCACCAGTGGGTTACTAATGTACAGAGTGTCCGTTCTATCACCAGTGGGTTACTAATGTACAGAGTGTCCGTTCTATCACCAGTGGGTTACTAATGTACAGAGTGTCCGTTCTATCACCAGTGGGTTACTAATGTACAGAGTGTCCGTTCTATCACCAGTGGGTTACTAATATACAGTGTCCGTTCCTTCACCAGTGGGTTAGTAATGTACAGAGTGTCTGTTCCTTCACCAGTGGGTTACTAATGTACAGAGTGTCCGTTCTATCACCAGTGGGTTACTAATGTACAGAGTGTCCGTTCTATCACCAGTGGGTTACTAATGTACAGAGTGTCTGTTCTATCACCAGTGGGTTACTAATGTACAGAGTGTCCGTTCTATCACCAGTGGGTTACTAATGTACAGAGTGTCCGTTCTATCACCAGTGGGTTACTAATGTACAGAGTGTCCGTTCTATCACCAGTGGGTTACTAATGTACAGAGTGTCCGTTCTATCACCAGTGGGTTACTAATGTACAGAGTGTCCGTTCTATCACCAGTGGGTTACTAATGTACAGAGTGTCCGTTCTATCACCAGTGGGTTACTAATGTACAGAGTGTCCGTTCTATCACCAGTGGGTTACTAATGTACAGAGTGTCCGTTCTATCACCAGTGGGTTACTAATATACAGTGTCCGTTCCTTCACCAGTGGGTTAGTAATGTACAGAGTGTCTGTTCCTTCACCAGTGGGTTACTAATGTACAGAGTGTCCGTTCTATCACCAGTGGGTTACTAATGTACAGAGTGTCCGTTCTATCACCAGTGGGTTACTAATGTACAGAGTGTCCGTTCTATCACCAGTGGGTTACTAATATACAGTGTCCGTTCTATCACCAGTGGGTTACTAATATACAGTGTCCGTTCTATCACCAGTGGGTTAGTAATGTACAGAGTGTCTGTTCCTTCACCAGTGGGTTACTAATGTACAGAGTGTCCGTTCTATCACCAGTGGGTTACTAATGTACAGAGTGTCCGTTCTATCACCAGTGGGTTACTAATGTACAGAGTGTCCGTTCTATCACCAGTGGGTTACTAATGTACAGAGTGTCCGTTCTATCACCAGTGGGTTACTAATGTACAGAGTGTCCGTTCTATCACCAGTGGGTTACTAATGTACAGAGTGTCCGTTCTATCACCAGTGGGTTAGTAATGTACAGAGTGTCCGTTCTATCACCAGTGGGTTACTAATGTACAGAGTGTCCGTTCTATCACCAGTGGGTTAGTAATGATGAGAATAAAATCCAGGTCTCCTATCAGGTCCACAAGATTAGGGACACGTATGAGATTGCTGGGGTCCCAACCTCTGTGCCCCCTGGGAATCTCTCTATCTATCCATAATTCTCTGTGGAGGACTGTACTCAGCTCTCCCTGGCGGCTCTATCCATAATTCTCTGTGGAGGACTGTACTCAGCTTTCCCTGGCGGCTCTATCCATAATTCTCTGTGGAGGACTGGGAATCTCTCTATCTATCCATAATTCTCTGTGGAGGACTGTACTCAGCTCTCCCTGGCGGCTCTATCCATAATTCTCTGTGGAGGACTGGGAATCTCTCTATCTATCCATAATTCTCTGTGGAGGACTGTACTCAGCTCTCCCTGGCGGCTCTATCCTTCTCTGTGGAGGACTGTACTCAGCTCTCCCTGGCGGCTCTATCCAAAATTCTCTGTGGAGGACTGTACTCAGCTCTCCCTGGCGGCTCTATCCTTCTCTGTGGAGGACTGTATTCAGCTTTCCCTGGCGGCTCTATCCTTCTCTGTGGAGGACTGTACTCAGCTTTCCCTGGCGTCTCTATCCTTCTCTGTGGAGGACTGTACTCAGCTCTCCCTGGCGGCTCTATCCAAAATTCTCTGTGGAGGACTGTACTCAGCTTTCCCTGGCGGCTCTATCCTTCTCTGTGGAGGACTGTACTCAGCTTTCCCTGGCGGCTCCATCCTTCTCTGTGGAGGACTGTACTCCGCTTTCCCTGGCGGCTCCATAAAGAATGAATGAAGCCACAGGTCACACACTAGACATCCCCGGGGGGCTCAGAGGCCGGACTTCTCCCCGTCCTGTGGAAAACCCCTTTAAATACACATTGATTCTCAAAGAAAAGAACAAAACCTGCAAACTGCGTACCATGAAAAAATCGGAGCGACTTCTGGTGTAATAGTTACATCGGGGACCCCGACACCTCCTGGTGACACACATCACCTGGATAGATTCCGGCAGCTCCGCAGTCCTCTCCTATAGCAGGTGGGGTACAGGTACAGTCCATGCTGCTTCCGGCAGGTCCGCAGTCCTCTGCTATAGCAGGTGGGGTACAGGTACAGTCCATGCTCCTTCTGGCAGCTCCGCAGTCCTCTCCTATAGCAAGTGGGGTACAGGTACAGTCCATGCTCCTTCCGGCAGCTCCGCAGTCCTCCTATAGCAGGTGGGGTACAGGTACAGTCCATGCTCCTTCCGGCAGCTCCGCAGTCCTCTCCTATAGCAGGTGGGGTACAGGTACAGTCCATGCTCCTTCCGGCAGGTCCGCAGTCCTCTCCTATAGCAGGTGGGGTACAGGTACAGTCCATGCTGCTTCCGGCAGGTCTGCAGTCCTCTCCTATAGCAGGTGGGGTACAGGTACAGTCCATGCTCCTTCCGGCAGGTCCGCAGTCCTCTCCTATAGCAGGTGGGGTACAGGTACAGTCCATGCTGCTTCCGGCAGCTCCGCAGTCCTCTCCTATAGCAGGTGGGGTACAGGTACAGTCCATGCTGCTTCCGGCAGGTCTGCAGTCCTCTACTATAGCAGGTGGGGTACAGGTACAGTCCATGCTCCTTCCGGCAGGTCCGCAGTCCTCTGCTATAGCAGGTGGGGTACAGGTACAGTCCATGCTGCTTCCGGCAGCTCCGCAGTCCTCTGCTATAGCAGGTGGGGTACAGGTACAGTCCATGCTCCTTCCGGCAGGTTAGCAGTCCTCTCCTATAGCAGGTGGGGTACAGGTACAGTCCATGCTCCTTCCGGCAGGTCCGCAGTCCTCTGCTATAGCAGGTGGGGTACAGGTACAGTCCATGCTCCTTCCGGCAGCTCCGCAGTCCTCTCCTATAGCAGGTGGGGTACAGGTACAGTCCATGCTCCTTCCGGCAGCTCCGCAGTCCTCTCCTATAGCAGGTGGGGTACAGGTACAGTCCATGCTCCTTCCGGCAGGTCCGCAGTCCTCTGCTATAGCAGGTGGGGTACAGGTACAGTCCATGCTCCTTCCGGCAGGTCCGCAGTCCTCTCCTATAGCAGGTGGGGTACAGGTACAGTCCATGCTCCTTCCGGCAGCTCCGCAGTCCTCTGCTATAGCAGGTGGGGTACAGGTACAGTCCATGCTCCTTCCGGCAGCTCCGCAGTCCTCTCCTATAGCAGGTGGGGTACAGGTACAGTCCATGCTCCTTCCGGCAGCTCCGCAGTCCTCTCCTATAGCAGGTGGGGTACAGGTACAGTCCATGGTGGTGCAGCAACCAGTTAGATGCAGCCTTAGGCTACAGTCACATGTCCGTAGTGCCGCCTGGGACGATACATGTGCATCTGTAGAGCTGCGTGCCTCGTGGAGAACTACATTACCACTCCGTTAGCATAGTCGGGACATTAATAACTTTGGACCTACGTTCTGTCGGCAATTGCAGAAAGAATAACGGACGGGTTAATGTGGCCTTAGGGAGTCCTGGAAAACATGGCTACAACCTGTGCTCTATGACTGGGTCCATGTCTTCTACCTAGTTACAGGGCTGCAGCCTCAGGGAATCAGTTGCTGCATGATCCGGGGTCACTCATCTCTAACAGTGATCTGCCTTGCCGCCTCCAGAGGGGTCCACATTGTATCCATATACTACCCATACACTGTATCCATATACTACCCATATAGTGTATCCATATACTACCCATATAGTGTATCCATATACTACCCATATACTGTATCCATATACTACCCATACACTGTATCCATATACTACCCATATAGTGTATCCATATACTACCCATATAGTGTATCCATATACTACCCATATACTGTATCCATATACTACCCATATACTGTATCCATATACTACCCATATACTGTATCCATATACTACCCATACAGTGTATCCATATACTACCCATACACTGTATCCATATACTACCCATACACTGTATCCATATACTACCCATACACTGTATCCATATACTACCCATACACTGTATCCATATACTACCCATATACTGTATCCATATACTACCCATACACTGTATCCATATACTACCCATACACTGTATCCATATACTACCCATATACTGTATCCATATACTACCCATATACTGTATCCATATACTACCCATATAGTGTATCCATATACTACCCATATACTGTATCCATATACTACCCATATACTGTATCCATATACTACCCATATACCGTATCCATATACTACCCATACACTATCCATATACTACCCATATAGTGTATCCATATACTACCCATATACTGTATCCATATACTACCCATACACTGTATCCATATACTACCCATACACTGTATCCATATACTACCCATACACTGTATCCATATACTACCCATACACTGTATCCATATACTACCCATACACTGTATCCATATACTACCCATACACTGTATCCATATACTACCATGATTAAGGCTGCGTAACGCAGCTGAAACGCGTAGGCGTCTTGTTGGGAGCAGGCTGCAGTGTGTGTACGGGGACGAAGGTTGTTGAATAAATACACATTGCAACTACTTGCTGGAAGCTGGACTCACAGTTTTGTTGAATCCATATACTACCCATACACTGTATCCATATACTACCCATATACTGTATAGACAGCTGTGGCAGGTCTCTGTTTGGCCCCTGCTTGCTGTTGTAGTGTGATCCCTGTCATTAGTGTATCGGGATCAGTAGGGCTGCCTTCAGGATGTGGCTCCGGCTTTGCCTTGATGCGGTTGTAGTGTGATCTCCGCCATTAGCTTTCGGGATGTGGCTCCGGCTCTGCCTTGATACTGTTGTAGTGTGATCTCCGCCATTAGCTTTCGGATGTAGCTCCGGCTTTGCCTTGATACTGTTGTAGTGTGATCTCCGCCATTAGCTTTCGGGATGTGGCTCCGGCTTTGCCTTGATGCGGTTGTAGTGTGATCTCCGCCATTAGCTTTCGGATGTGGCTCCGGCTTTGCCTTGATGCGGTTGTAGTGTGATCTCCGCCATTAGCTTTCGGGATGTGGCTCCGGCTCTGCCTTGATACTGTTGTAGTGTGATCTCCGCCATTAGCTTTCGGATGTAGCTCCGGCTTTGCCTTGATACTGTTGTAGTGTGATCTCCGCCATTAGCTTTCGGGATGTGGCTCCGGCTTTGCCTTGATACTGTTGTAGTGTGATCTCCGCCATTAGCTTTCGGATGTGGCTCCGGCTTTGCCTTGATGCGGTTGTAGTGTGATCTCCGCCATTAGCTTTCGGATGTGGCTCCGGCTTTGCCTTGATACTGTTGTAGTGTGATCTCCGCCATTAGCTTTCGGGATGTGGCTCCGGCTTTGCCTTGATACTGTTGTAGTGTGATCTCCGCCATTAGCTTTCGGATGTGGCTCCGGCTTTGCCTTGATACTGTTGTGGTGTGATCTCCGCCATTAGCTTTCGGGATGTGGCTCCGGCTTTGCCTTGATGCGGTTGTAGTGTGATCTCCGCCATTAGCTTTCGGATGTGGCTCCGGCTTTGCCTTGATACTGTTGTAGTGTGATCTCCGCCATTAGCTTTCGGATGTGGCTCCGGCTTTGCCTTGATACTGTTGTAGTGTGATCTCCGCCATTAGCTTTCGGATGTGGCTCCGGCTTTGCCTTGATACTGTTGTAGTGTGATCTCCGCCATTAGCTTTCGGATGTGGCTCCGGCTTTGCCTTGATGCGGTTGTAGTGTGATCTCCGCCATTAGCTTTCGGATGTGGCTCCGGCTTTGCCTTGATACTGTTGTAGTGTGATTTCCGCCATTAGCTTTCGGATGTGGCTCCGGCTTTGCCTTGATACTGTTGTAGTGTGATCTCCGCCATTAGCTTTCGGGATGTGGCCCCGGCTTTGCCTTGATACTGTTGTAGTGTGATCTCCGCCATTAGCTTTCGGATGTGGCTCCGGCTTTGCCATGATGCGGTTGTAGTGTGATCTCCGCCATTAGCTTTCGGATGTGGCTCCGGCTTTGCCTTGATACTGTTGTGGTGTGATCTCCGCCATTAGCTTTCGGATGTGGCTCCGGCTTTGCCTTGATGCGGTTGTAGTGTGATCTCCGCCATTAGCTTTCGGATGTGGCTCCGGCTTTGCCTTGATGCGGTTGTAGTGTGATCTCCGCCATTAGCTTTCGGATGTGGCTCCGGCTTTGCCTTGATGCGGTTGTAGTGTGATCTCCGCCATTAGCTTTCGGGATGTGGCCCCTGCTTGCTGTAGTAGTGTGATCTCCGCCATTAGCTTTCGGATGTGGCTCCGGCTTTGCCTTGATGCGGTTGTAGTGTGATCTCCGCCATTAGCTTTCGGGATGTGGCCCCGGCTTTGCCTTGATACTGTTGTAGTGTGATCTCCGCCATTAGCTTTCGGGATGTGGCTCCGGCTTTGCCTTGATACTGTTGTAGTGTGATCTCCGCCATTAGCTTTCGGATGTGGCTCTGGCTTTGCCTTGATACTGTTGTAGTGTGATCTCCGCCATTAGCTTTCGGATGTGGCTCCGGCTTTGCCTTGATGCGGTTGTAGTGTGATCTCCGCCATTAGCTTTCGGATGTGGCTCCGGCTTTGCCTTGATGCGGTTGTAGTGTGATCTCCGCCATTAGCTTTCGGATGTGGCTCCGGCTTTGCCTTGATGCGGTTGTAGTGTGATCTCCGCCATTAGCTTTCGGATGTGGCTCCGGCTTTGCCTTGATGCGGTTGTAGTGTGATCTCCGCCATTAGCTTTCGGATGTGGCTCCGGCTTTGCCTTGATGCGGTTGTAGTGTGATCTCCGCCATTAGCTTTCGGATGTGGCTCCGGCTTTGCCTTGATACTGTTGTAGTGTGATCTCCGCCATTAGCTTTCGGATGTGGCTCCGGCTTTGCCTTGATGCGGTTGTAGTGTGATCTCCGCCATTAGCTTTCGGATGTGGCTCCGGCTTTGCCTTGATACTGTTGTAGTGTGATTTCCGCCATTAGCTTTCGGATGTGGCTCCGGCTTTGCCTTGATACTGTTGTAGTGTGATCTCCGCCATTAGCTTTCGGGATGTGGCCCCGGCTTTGCCTTGATACTGTTGTAGTGTGATCTCCGCCATTAGCTTTCGGATGTGGCTCCGGCTTTGCCATGATGCGGTTGTAGTGTGATCTCCGCCATTAGCTTTCGGATGTGGCTCCGGCTTTGCCTTGATACTGTTGTGGTGTGATCTCCGCCATTAGCTTTCGGATGTGGCTCCGGCTTTGCCTTGATGCGGTTGTAGTGTGATCTCCGCCATTAGCTTTCGGATGTGGCTCCGGCTTTGCCTTGATGCGGTTGTAGTGTGATCTCCGCCATTAGCTTTCGGGATGTGGCCCCTGCTTGCTGTAGTAGTGTGATCTCCGCCATTAGCTTTCGGATGTGGCTCCGGCTTTGCCTTGATACGGTTGTAGTGTGATCTCCGCCATTAGCTTTCGGGATGTGGCTCCGGCTTTGCCTTGATACTGTTGTAGTGTGATC
>JAQFWZ010000072.1:1273035-1330535 GCA_027789725.1 Dendropsophus ebraccatus
ACAGTCGCCTAGAGACGGACAGACACCCTAACAGTCGCCTAGAGACGGACAGACACCCTAACAGTCGCCTAGAGACGGACAGACACCCTAACAGTCGCCTAGAGACGGACAGACACCCTAACAGTCGCCTAGAGACGGACAGACACCCTAACAGTCGCCTAGAGACGGACAGACACCCTAACAGTCGCCTAGAGACGGACAGACACCCTAACAGTCGCCTAGAGACGGACAGACACCCTAACAGTCGCCTAGAGACGGACAGACACCCTAACAGTCGCCTAGAGACGGACAGACACCCTAACAGTCGCCTAGAGACGGACAGACACCCTAACAGTCGCCTAGAGACGGACAGACACCCTAACAGTCGCCTAGAGACGGACAGACACCCTAACAGTCGCCTAGAGACGGACAGACACCCTAACAGTCGCCTAGAGACGGACAGACACCCTAACAGTCGCCTAGAGACGGACAGACACCCTAACAGTCGCCTAGAGACGGACAGACACCCTAACAGTCGCCTAGAGACGGACAGACACCCTAACAGTCGCCTAGAGACGGACAGACACCCTAACAGTCGCCTAGAGACGGACAGACACCCTAACAGTCGCCTAGAGACGGACAGACACCCTAACAGTCGCCTAGAGACGGACAGACACCCTAACAGTCGCCTAGAGACGGACAGACACCCTAACAGTCGCCTAGAGACGGACAGACACCCTAACAGTCGCCTAGAGACGGACAGACACCCTAACAGTCGCCTAGAGACGGACAGACACCCTAACAGTCGCCTAGAGACGGACAGACACCCTAACAGTCGCCTAGAGACGGACAGACACCCTAACAGTCGCCTAGAGACGGACAGACACCCTAACAGTCGCCTAGAGACGGACAGACACCCTAACAGTCGCCTAGAGACGGACAGACACCCTAACAGTCGCCTAGAGACGGACAGACACCCTAACAGTCGCCTAGAGACGGACAGACACCCTAACAGTCGCCTAGAGACGGACAGACACCCTAACAGTCGCCTAGAGACGGACAGACACCCTAACAGTCGCCTAGAGACGGACAGACACCCTAACAGTCGCCTAGAGACGGACAGACACCCTAACAGTCGCCTAGAGACGGACAGACACCCTAACAGTCGCCTAGAGACGGACAGACACCCTAACAGTCGCCTAGAGACGGACAGACACCCTAACAGTCGCCTAGAGACGGACAGACACCCTAACAGTCGCCTAGAGACGGACAGACACCCTAACAGTCGCCTAGAGACGGACAGACACCCTAACAGTCGCCTAGAGACGGACAGACACCCTAACAGTCGCCTAGAGACGGACAGACACCCTAACAGTCGCCTAGAGACGGACAGACACCCTAACAGTCGCCTAGAGACGGACAGACACCCTAACAGTCGCCTAGAGACGGACAGACACCCTAACAGTCGCCTAGAGACGGACAGACACCGCTGCTGGACGGCCAACCAAGTCTCGGTTTTAGCCCTTTGCAGGGTTTCTCATTTTTTCCCGACCATTTACCTTCTCATATTTTTCTTTATAGAACTGGTTTATTACCATATTGTGTATGTGGGGGGCTGTATGTAATAGTGTGTATGTGGGGGGCTGTATGTAATAGTGTGTATGTGGGGGGCTGTATGTAATAGTGTGTATGTGGGGGGCTGTATGTAATAGTGTGTATGTGGGTGGCTGTATGTAATAGTGTGTATGTGGGGGGCTGTATGTAATAGTGTGTATGTGGGGGGCTGTATGTAATAGTGTGTATGTGGGGGGCTGTATGTAATAGTGTGTATGTGGGGGGCTGTATGTAATAGTGTGTATGTGGGGGGCTGTATGTAATAGTGTGTATGTGGGGGGCTGTATGTAATAGTGTGTATGTGGGGGGCTGTATGTAATAGTGTGTATGTGGGGGGCTGTATGTAATAGTGTGTATGTGGGGGGCTGTATGTAATAGTGTGTATGTGGGGGGCTGTATGTAATAGTGTGTATGTGGGGGGCTGTATGTAATAGTGTGTATGTGGGGGGCTGTATGTAATAGGCTGTATGTGGGGGACTGTATGTAATAGGCTGTATGTAATAGGCTGTATGTGGGGGGCTGTATGTAATAGGCTGTATGTGGGGGGCTGTATGTAATAGGCTGTATGTAATGGGCTGTATGTGGGGGGCTGTATGTAATGGGCTGTATGTGGGGGGCTGTATGTAATAGGCTGTATGTGGGGGGCTGTATGTGGGGGGCTGTATGTGGGGGGCTGTATGTAATAGGCTGTATGTAATGGGCTGTATGTGGGGGGCTGTATGTAATAGGCTGTATGTAATAGTGTGTATGTGGGGGGCTGTATGTAATAGGCTGTATGTGGGGGACTGTATGTGGGGGGCTGTATGTAATAGGCTGTATGTGGGGGGCTGTATGTAATAGGCTGTATGTGGGGGGCTGTATGTGGGGGGCTGTATGTAATAGGCTGTATGTGGGGGGGTTGTATGTAATAGGCTGTATGTGGGGGGCTGTATGTAATAGGCTGTATGTGGGGGGCTGTATGTAATAGGCTGTATGTAATGGGCTGTATGTGGGGGGCTGTATGTAATAGGCTGTATGTAATGGGCTGTATGTGGGGGCTGTATGTAATAGGCTGTATGTGGGGGGCTGTATGTAATAGGCTGTATGTAATAGTGTGTATGTGGGGGGCTGTATGTAATAGGCTGTATGTGGGGGGCTGTATGTAATAGGCTGTATGTGGGGGGCTGTATGTAATAGGCTGTATGTAATAGTGTGTATGTGGGGGGCTGTATGTAATAGGCTGTATGTGGGGGGCTGTATGTAATAGGCTGTATGTGGGGGGCTGTATGTAATAGGCTGTATGTAATGGGCTGTATGTGGGGGGCTGTATGTGGGGGGCTGTATGTGGGGGGCTGTATGTAATAGGCTGTATGTAATGGGCTGTATGTGGGGGGCTGTATGTAATAGGCTGTATGTAATGGGCTGTATGTGGGGGGCTGTATGTAATAGGCTGTATGTGGGGGGCTGTATGTGGGGGGCTGTATGTGGGGGGCTGTATGTGGGGGGCTGTATGTAATAGGCTGTATGTAATGGGCTGTATGTGGGGGGCTGTATGTAATAGGCTGTATGTAATAGTGTGTATGTGGGGGGCTGTATGTAATAGGCTGTATGTGGGGGACTGTATGTGGGGGGCTGTATGTAATAGGCTGTATGTGGGGGGCTGTATGTAATAGGCTGTATGTGGGGGGCTGTATGTGGGGGGCTGTATGTGGGGGGCTGTATGTAATAGGCTGTATGTAATGGGCTGTATGTGGGGGGCTGTATGTAATAGGCTGTATGTAATGGGCTGTATGTGGGGGGCTGTATGTAATAGGCTGTATGTGGGGGGCTGTATGTAATAGGCTGTATGTAATAGGCTGTATGTAATAGGCTGTATGTAATAGGCTGTATGTGGGGGGCTGTATGTGGGGGGCTGTATGTAATAGGCTGTATGTGGGGGGCTGTATGTAATAGGCTGTATGTGGGGGGGGCTGTATGTGGGGGGCTGTATGTGGGGGGCTGTATGTGGGGGGGTTGTATGTAATAGGCTGTATGTGGGGGGCTGTATGTAATAGGCTGTATGTGGGGGGCTGTATGTAATAGGCTGTATGTGGGGGCTGTATGTAATAGGCTGTATGTGGGGGGCTGTATGTAATAGGCTGTATGTAATAGTGTGTTGTGGGGCTGTATGTAATAGGCTGTATGTGGGGGGCTGTATGTAATAGGCTGTATGTGGGGGGCTGTATGTAATAGGCTGTATGTGGGGGGCTGTATGTAATAGGCTGTATGTGGGGGGCTGTATGTAATAGGCTGTATGTAATAGGCTGTATGTGGGGGGCTGTATGGAATAGGCTGTATGTGGGGGGCTGTATGTAATAGGCTGTATGTGGGGGGCTGTATGTAATAGGCTGTATGTGGGGGGCTGTATGTAATAGGCTGTATGTGGTGGGCTGTATGTAATAGGCTGTATGTGGGGGGCTGTATGTAATAGGCTGTATGTAATAGTGTGTATGTGGGGGGCTGTATGTAATAGGCTGTATGTGGGGGGCTGTATGTAATAGGCTGTATGTGGGGGGCTGTATGTGGGGGGCTGTATGTAATAGGCTGTATGTGGGGGGCTGTATGTAATAGTGTGTATGTGGGGGGCTGTATGTAATAGGCTGTATGTAATAGTGTGTATGTGGGGGGCTGTATGTAATAGGCTGTATGTGGGGGGGCTGTATGTAATAGTGTGTATGTGGGGGGCTGTATGTAATAGGCTGTATGTAATGGGCTGTATGTAATAGGCTGTATGTAATAGGCTGTATGTGGGGGGCTGTATGTAATAGGCTGTATGTGGGGGGCTGTATGTGGGGGGCTGTATGTAATAGGCTGTATGTGGGGGCTATGTTATGTGGGGCTGTATGTGGGGGCTGTATGTGGGGGGCTGTATGTGGGGGGCTGTATGTGGGGGGCTGTATGTGGGGGGCTGTATGTGGGGGGCTGTATGTAATAGGCTGTATGTAATAGGCTGTATGTAATAGTGTGTATGTGGGGGGCTGTATGTAATAGGCTGTATGTAATAGTGTGTATGTGGGGGGCTGTATGTAATAGGCTGTATGTGGGGGACTGTATGTGGGGGGCTGTATGTAATAGGCTGTATGTGGGGGGGCTGTATGTAATAGGCTGTATGTGGGGGGCTGTATGTGGGGGGCTGTATGTAATAGTGTGTATGTGGGGGGCTGTATGTAATGGTGTGTATGTGGGGGGCTGTATGTAATAGGCTGTATGTGGGGGGCTGTATGTAATAGGCTGTATGTAATAGGCTGTATGTGGGGGCTGTAAGTTCATAGGCTGTATGTAATAGGGCTGTATGTGGGGGGCTGTATCGTAATAGGCTGTATGTGGGGGGCTGTATGTAATAGGCTGTATGTGGGGGGCTTGTATGTAATAGGCTGTTTATGTGGGGGGCTGTATGTAATAGGCTGTATGTGGGGGGGCTGTATGTAATAGGCTGTATGTGGGGGGCTGGTTAATGTGGGGGTGCTGTTCGTATGTGGGGGCTGTATGTAATAGGCTGTATGTGGGGGGATGTATTGTGTGGGGGCTGTTATGTGGGGGGCTGTATGTGGGGGCTTGTATGTAATATAGGGCTAGTATGTAATAGTGGTGTATGTGGTGGGGCTGTATGTAATTAGGCTGTATGTATATAGTGTGTATGTGGGGGGCTGTATGTAATAGGCTGTATGTGGGGGACTGTATGTGGGGGGCTGTATGTAATAGGCTGTATGTGGGGGGCTGTATGTAATAGGCTGTATGTGGGGGGCTGTATGTGGGGGGCTGTATGTAATAGGCTGTATGTAATAGTGTGTATGTGGGGGGCTGTATGTAATGGTGTGTATGTGGGGGGCTGTATGTAATGGTGTGTATGTGGGGGGCTGTATGTAATAGGCTGTATGTGGGGGGCTGTATGTAATAGGCTGTATGTAATAGGCTGTATGTGGGGGGCTGTATGTAATGGTGTGTATGTGGGGGGCTGTATGTAATGGTGTGTATGTGGGGGGCTGTATGTAATAGGCTGTATGTGGGGGGCTGTATGTAATAGGCTGTATGTAATAGGCTGTATGTGGGGGGCTGTATGTAATAGGCTGTATGTGGGGGGCTGTATGTAATAGGCTGTATGTGGGGGGGTTGTATGTAATAGGCTGTATGTGGGGGGGTTGTATGTAATAGGCTGTATGTGGGGGGCTGTATGTAATAGGCTGTATGTAATAGTGTGTATGTGGGGGGCTGTATGTAATAGTGTGTATGTGGGGGGCTGTATGTAATAGGCTGTATGTAATAGTGTGTATGTGGGGGGCTGTATGTAATAGGCTGTATGTAATAGGCTGTATGTGGGGGGCTGTATGTAATAGGCTGTATGTGGGGGGCTGTATGTAATAGTGTGTATGTGGGGGGGCTGTATGTAATAGGCTGTATGTGGGGGGCTGTATGTAATAGGCTGTATGTAATAGGCTGTATGTGGGGGGCTGTATGTAATAGGCTGTATGTGGGGGGCTGTATGTAATAGGCTGTATGTGGGGGGCTGTATGTAATAGGCTGTATGTGGGGGGGCTGTATGTAATAGGCTGTATGTAATAGGCTGTATGTGGGGGGCTGTATGTAATAGGCTGTATGTGGGGGGCTGTATGTAATTAGGCTGTATGTGGGGGGCTGTATGTAATAGGCTGTATGTGGGGGGCTGTATGTAATTAGGCTGTATGTGGGGGGCTGTATGTAATAGGCTGTATGTGGGGGGCTGTATGTAATTAGGCTGTATGTGGGGGGCTGTATGTAATAGGCTGTATGTGGGGGGCTGTATGTAATAGGCTCTATGTGGGGGGCTGTATGTAATAGGCTGTATGTAATAGGCTGTATGTGGGGGGCTGTATGTAATAGGCTGTATGTGGGGGGCTGTATGTAATAGGCTGTATGTGGGGGGCTGTATGTAATAGGCTGTATGTAATAGGCTGTATGTGGGGGGCTGTATGTAATAGGCTGTATGTGGGGGGCTGTATGTAATAGTGTGTATGTGGGGGGCTGTATGTAATAGGCTGTATGTGGGGGGCTGTATGTAATAGGCTGTATGTAATGGGCTGTATGTGGGGGGCTGTATGTAATAGGCTGTATGTAATAGGCTGTATGTGGGGGGCTGTATGTAATAGTGTGTATGTGGGGGGCTGTATGTGGGGGGCTGTATGTAATAGGCTGTATGTAATAGTGTGTATGTGGGGGGCTGTATGTAATAGGCTGTATGTGGGGGGCTGTATGTAATAGGCTGTATGTGGGGGGCTGTATGTAATTAGGCTGTATGTGGGGGGCTGTATGTAATAGGCTGTATGTGGGGGGCTGTATGTAATTAGGCTGTATGTGGGGGGCTGTATGTAATAGGCTGTATGTGGGGGGCTGTATGTAATAGGCTCTATGTGGGGGGCTGTATGTAATAGGCTGTATGTAATAGGCTGTATGTGGGGGGCTGTATGTAATAGGCTGTATGTGGGGGGCTGTATGTAATAGGCTGTATGTGGGGGGCTGTATGTAATAGGCTGTATGTGGGGGGCTGTATGTAATAGTGTGTATGTGGGGGGCTGTATGTAATAGGCTGTATGTGGGGGGCTGTATGTAATAGTGTGTATGTGGGGGGCTGTATGTAATAGGCTGTATGTGGGGGGCTGTATGTGGGGGGCTGTATGTAATAGGCTGTATGTGGGGGGGTTGTATGTAATAGGCTGTATGTGGGGGGGTTGTATGTAATAGGCTGTATGTGGGGGGGTTGTATGTAATAGGCTGTATGTGGGGGGCTGTATGTAATAGGCTGTATGTGGGGGGCTGTATGTAATAGGCTGTATGTAATAGGCTGTATGTGGGGGGCTGTATGTAATAGGCTGTATGTGGGGGGCTGTATGTAATAGGCTGTATGTAATAGTGTCTATGTGGGGGGCTGTATGTAATAGGCTGTATGTGGGGGGCTGTATGTAATAGGCTGTATGTAATAGGCTGTATGTGGGAGGCTGTATGTAATAGGCTGTATGTGGGGGGCTGTATGTAATAGGCTGTATGTGGGGGGCTGTATGTAATAGGCTGTATGTAATAGGCTGTATGTGGGGGGCTGTATGTGGGGGGCTGTATGTAATAGGCTGTATGTGGGGGGCTGTATGTAATAGTGTGTATGTGGGGGGCTGTATGTAATAGGCTGTATGTAATAGGCTGTATGTAATAGGCTGTATGTGGGGGGCTGTATGTAATAGGCTGTATGTGGGGGGCTGTATGTAATAGTGTGTATGTGGGTTGTATGTTCAGTTCTTTTGCATTTGTAATAAATGTTTGTTCTCTCTTTTTTAGGTTCCAGTAATAGAATCTCTTGCGGAGACTTCACTGGACAATGTACCACCGAAACGTCGCCGAATCAGGTAGATGAGATACAAGTAGTGTGAGATACGGGCTACAGAGGCATAATACGGGCTACAGAGGCATAATACGGGCTACAGAGGCATAATACGGGCTACAGAGGCATAATACGGGCTACAGAGGCATAATACGGGCTACAGAGGCATAATACGGGCTACAGAGGCATAATACGGGCTACAGAGGCATAATACGGGCTACAGAGGCATAATACGGGCTACAGAGGCATAATACGGGGTACAGAGGCATAATACGGGCTACAGAGGCATAATACGGGCTACAGAGGCATAATACAGCTACAGAGACATAATACAGCTACAGAGACATAATATGGGCTACAGAGGCATAATACGGGCTACAGAGGCATAATATGGGCTACAGAGGCATAATAGGGGCTACAGAGGCATAATACAGCTACAGAGACATAATACGGGCTACAGAGGCATAATATGGGCTACAGAGGCATAATATGGGCTACAGAGGCATAATAGGGGCTACAGAGGCATAATACGGGCTACAGAGGCATAATACGGGCTACAGAGGCATAATACGGGCTACAGAGGCATAATATGGGCTACAGAGGCATAATACGGGCTACAGAGGCATAATACAGCTACAGAGACATAATACGGGCTACAGAGGCATAATACGGGCTACAGAGACATAATACGGGCTACAGAGGCATAATACGGGCTACAGAGGCATAATATGGGCTACAGAGGCATAATACGGGCTACAGAGGCATAATATGGGCTACAGAGGCATAATACGGGCTACAGAGGCGGGACATAATATGGGCTACAGAGGCATAATACAGCTACAGAGACATAATACGGGCTACAGAGGCATAATACGGGCTACAGGCTACAAGCTCCATGAAGGGCGGGTATGTGGAGGGGGCGCAGGAGGGGCGTGTTATGTCGAGGGAGTTGGGGAGAGGCACGGGTATGTGGAGGGGGCACCAGTATGTTGAGATGGGTTCGGGATGCCTGTGGGGTTGTGGAGGGGGTGCAGGAGGGACATTGGGTATGTGGAGTGGGCCTCGCTATGGGCACGGGTATGTGGAGAAGGTGCAGGAGGGGCATTGGGTATGTTGAGGTGGGTTCGGGGCGGACGTGGGTGTATAGAGGGGGTGCAGGAGGGGCATTGGATATGTGGAGGGGGGTATAAAAGCCAGAGCAAAATGAAACCTGAAATGTCAGAAATGACAATATGCTTGTGTAATGCTTCATGTTTGTACCAGAGTCTATTATGGGCAGTAGACCTTGGTTTATCATTCCGGCAGCTTACTACATGTGTAGGCAGAGGTGTTAACTCCGTTTACCTCTCCCAAAAGCTGTCATGGTGCCGAGCTGCAGCTGAGGCTGGAATAGAGGCCTGTCCTCTTGTCTAGGACGCAGTAATGGGCAGAGATTGGTCCGGACACTGTGGGCAATGCCATGGAGAGGGCTTCATACTGGTCCCACTGGCGTGGTTACGGGGTGGGGTGGTATAATGTACAGTAGCTTGGCCTCTTGTCTTCATTCCTGGTACAACTTAGCTTAGCATTGATTTGGCCATGGAAGCCATAGTAAGGGCCACAGGAGCTGTTTTTCAGCTTGTGCACGCCAGGCCACGTGTTCCATGTGCTACTGTGAGCAGCCTGAGTGACCTCTATCTATATCTATATCTCAATATCCACATAACAAAAACCCAAATCACCAAAATATTCATTCCAACAAAAAGGTCTATTTAACCATGTGACCTATACACACCCAGCCAAATAATGAAATAACTCTCCAAGGAAGAATAAATGATCTTATACTATATGAAGAGGGTAGAGTTACATCCAAAAACACAAAAATCTCACTGCTAATATGACGAGGCACAGACCAATACAGATATGAAATAAGTAGGCTCTTAGTTACCATCTGCAAATAAGGATAAGGTGGCCTCATGCCCGGGATGGACCCTACACTGTAGGATGGCCTCTCCATAGTGTGTAATACGCCTATGCTCTGGGCATGCAGGAGCCATCTAATACCAGTAAATATAATAACCCCTGGGTGGGATGGGTGTAGCTCACAACCAAGTAGAAGCAGCTGCTCCCCTATCTGGAGTACAGGCAAAAAAAACAATTTGGTTAGCTCTCCTACATCACCATTCACACTAGTTACATCCCATTAGTCAGATCCCCTTCTGCCTGACTCGCTCTGCTTCTTCCAGGAGCGATGGAGTGCCGGGAGACTATATATCCCTGTGTTATTATTGTGGGCAGACAGTGCATGCACATCGGAACGCACATCTTAAAGTGGCTTCACAGCTGGACATCTATAGGCATACAGTGAGGAAAGTAAGGATTTGATACACTGCTGATTTCGCAGGTTTCCCACCTACAAAGAAAGGAGAGATGTGTACTTATTATTGTAGATACCTGCCCCTGTGCCATCTCATTATCTGCTCCTACTCTGCCCTCGTTACCTGGATTACCTGCCCCATCTCATTATCTGCTCCTACTCTGCCCTCGTTACCTGGATTACCTGCCCCATCTCATTATCTGCTCCTACTCTGCCCTCGTTACCTGGATTACCTGCCCCATCTCATTATCTGCTCCTACTCTGCCCTCGTTACCTGGATTACCTGCCCCATCTCATTATCTGCTCCTACTCTGCCCTTGTTACCTGGATTACCTGCCCCATCTCATTATCTGCTCCTACTCTGCCCTCGTTACCTGGATTACCTGCCCCATCTCATTATCTGCTCCTACTCTGCCCTCGTTACCTGGATTACCTGCCCCATCTCATTATCTGCTCCTACTCTGCCCTCGTTACCGGGATTACCTGCCCCTGTGCCATCTCATTATCTGCTCCTACTCTGCCCTCGTTACCTGGATTACCTGCCCCATCTCATTATCTGCTACTCTGCCCTCGTTACCTGGATTACCTGCCCCATCTCATTATCTGCTCCTACTCTGCCCTCGTTACCTGGATTACCTGCCCCTGTGCCATCTCATTATCTGCTCCTACTCTGCCCTCGTTACCTGGATTACCTGCCCCATCTCATTATCTGCTACTCTGCCCTCGTTACCTGGATTACCTGCCCCATCTCATTATCTGCTCCTACTCTGCCCTCGTTACCTGGATTACCTGCCCCATCTCATTATCTGCTCCTACTCTGCCCTCGTTACCTGGATTACCTGCCCCATCTCATTATCTGCTCCTACTCTGCCCTCGTTACCTGGATTACCTGCCCCATCTCATTATCTGCTCCTACTCTGCCCTCGTTACCTGGATTACCTGCCCCATCTCATTATCTGCTCCTACTCTGCCCTCGTTACCTGGATTACCTGCCCCATCTCATTATCTGCTCCTACTCTGCCCTCGTTACCTGGATTACCTGCCCCATCTCATTATCTGCTCCTACTCTGCCCTCGTTACCTGGATTACCTGCCCCATCTCATTATCTGCTCCTACTCTGCCCTCGTTACCTGGATTACCTGCCCCATCTCATTATCTGCTCCTACTCTGCCCTCGTTACCTGGATTACCTGCCCCTGTGCCATCATTATGTGCTCCTACTCTGCCCTCGTTACCTGGATTACCTGCCCCTGTGCCATCATTATGTGCTCCTACTCTGCCCTCGTTACCTGGATTACCTGCCCCTGTGCCATCATTATGTGCTCCTACTCTGCCCTCGTTACCTGGATTACCTGCCCCTGTGCCATCATTATGTGCTCCTACTCTGCCCTCATTACCTGCCCCGTGTCACCTCGTTACCTGGATTACCTCTGTTCAGTACAAACAGGGGCAACAGAACAATAAAAAAGTGGTTCCCTCCATTAGCTTTGGTGTGAGGTCCGTCATTATCCAGTGTTCTCCTACGCCTGGTAATATCCGCTAATTGGAGTAAAATAGGATAACAGGAGAGGTGGGAAGCATGAGACATGGAGCAGAACCTTTGTCATCTGCGTTTTAACCATTGGCCTTTACAGTATTTAAAGCGGAAAACCCACTTAGGTTCTTTATTTGTTACCATTGAGAGTCTGTCGTCCCCTCTAAGTAATACCGGAATTCGGTACAGATCTATCGGAGACAAACAGTCACAGCTCGTAGCTCTGAACTTTCTTGATGTGATCATTGGCTAAGCCTATGCCATTTTGTCTGTTTCTTCCATTCAAACAGTATTTTCCCACCTCCTGCTTTCTCCTCCCGGCACCTTTCTCCTTGCTCCCTTCTCCCTGCTTCCTTTTCCCTCCTCCCTGCTTCCTTCTCCCTCCTCCCTGCTTCCTTCTCCCTCCTCCCTGCTCACTGCTTCCTTCTCCCTGCTTCCTTTTCCCTTCTCCCTGCTTCCTTTTCCCTTGCTCCCTCCTCCCTGCTCCCTCCTCCCTGCTCCCTCCTCCCTGCCTCCTTTTCCCTGCTCCCTCCTCCCTGCCTCCTTTTCCCTGCTCCCTCCTCCCTGCTTCCTTTTCCCTGCTCCCTCCTCCCTGCTTCCTTTTCCCTGCTCCCTCCTCCCTGCTTCCTGCTCCCTCCTCCCTGCTTCTTTCTCCCTCCTCCCCGCTTCCTTCTAACTGCTTCCTCCTCTGCTTCCTTCTCCCTCCTCCTCTGCTTCCTTCTCCCTCCTCCTCTGCTTCCTTCTCCCTCCTCCTCTGCTTCCTTCTCCCTCCTCCTCTGCTTCCTTCTCCCTCCTCCTCTGCTTCCTTCTCCCTCCTCCCTGCTTCCTTCTCCCTCCTCCCTGCTTCCTTCTCCCTCCTCCCTGCTCCCTCCTCCCTGCTCCCTCCTTCCTTCTCCCTCCTCCCTTCTTCCTTCTCCCTGCTTCCTTCTCCCTGCTCCCTCCTCCCTGCTTCCTTCTCCCTCCTCCCTGCTTCCTTCTCCCTCCTCCCTGCTTCCTTCTCCCTGCTCCCTTCTCCTTTCTCCCTGCTCCCTTCTCCCTCCTCCTCTGCTTCCTTCTCCCTCCTCCTCTGCTTCCTTCTCCCTCCTCCTCTGCTTCCTTCTCCCTCCTCCCTGCTTCCTTCTCCCTCCTCCTCTGCTTCCTTCTCCCTCCTCCTCTGCTTCCTTCTCCCTCCTCCCTGCTTCCTTCTCCCTCCTCCCTGCTTCCTTCTCCCTCCTCCCTGCTTCCTTCTCCCTCCTCCCTGCTTCCTTCTCCCTCCTCCCTGCTTCCTTCTCCCTCCTCCCTGCTTCCTTCTCCCTCCTCCCTGCTTCCTTCTCCCTCCTCCCTTCTCCCTCCTCCCTGCTTCCTTCTCCCTCCTCCCTGCTTCCTTCTCCCTGCTTCCTCCTCCCTGCTTCCTTCTCCCTGCTTCCTTCTCCCTTCTCCCTCCTCCTCTGCTTCCTTCTCCCTCCTCCCTGCTTCCTTCTCCCTCCTCCCTTCTCCCTGCTTCCTTCTCCCTCCTCCCTGCTTCCTTCTCCCTCCTCCTCTGCTTCCTTCTCCCTCCTCCCTGCTTCCTTCTCCCTCCTCCCTTCTCCCTGCTTCCTTCTCCCTCCTCCCTTCTCCCTGCTTCCTTCTCCCTCCTCCCTGCTTCCTTCTCCCTCCTCCCTGCTTCCTTCTCCCTCCTCCCTGCTTCCTTCTCCCTCCTCCCTGCTTCCTTCTCCCTGCTTCCTTCTCCCTCCTCCCTGCTTCCTTCTCCCTCCTCCCTGCTTCCTTCTCCCTCCTCCCTGCTTCCTTCTCCCTCCTTCCTTCTCCCTCCTCCCTGCTTCCTTCTCCCTCCTTCCTTCTCCCTCCTCCCTGCTTCCTTCTCCCTCCTCCCTGCTTCCTTCTCCCTGCTTCCTTCTCCCTGCTTCCTTCTCCCTCCTCCCTGCTTCCTTCTCCCTCCTCCCTGCTTCCTTCTCCCTCTTCCCTGCTTCCTTCTCCCTGCTCCCTCCTCCCTGCTTCCTTCTCCCTGCTCCCTGCTTCCTTCTCCCTGCTCCTTTCTCCCCGCTTCCTTCTAACTGCTTCTTCCTCTGCTTCCTTCTCCCTCCTCCTCTGCTTCCTTCTCCCTCCTCCTCTGCTTCCTTCTCCCTCCTCCCTGCTTCCTTCTCCCTCCTCCTCTGCTTCCTTCTCCCTCCTCCCTGCTTCCTTCTCCCTCCTCCTCTGCTTCCTTCTCCCTCCTCCCTGCTTCCTTCTCCCTCCTCCTCTGCTTCCTTCTCCCTCCTCCCTGCTTCCTTATCCCTCCTCCTCTGCTTCCTTATCCCTCCTCCTCTGCTTCCTTCTCCCTCCTCCCTGCTTCCTTCTCCCTCCTCCTCTGCTTCCTTCTCCCTCCTCCCTGCTTCCTTCTCCCTCCTCCTCTGCTTCCTTCTCCCTCCTCCTCTGCTTCCTTCTCCCTCCTCCCTGCTTCCTTCTCCCTCCTCCCTGCTTCCTTCTCCCTCCTCCTCTGCTTCCTTCTCCCTCCTCCTCTGCTTCCTTCTCCCTCCTCCCTGCTTCCTTCTCCCTCCTCCTCTGCTTCCTTCTCCCTCCTCCCTGCTTCCTTCTCCCTCCTCCTCTGCTTCCTTCTCCCTCCTCCCTGCTTCCTTCTCCCTCCTCCCTGCTTCCTTCTCCCTCCTCCCTGCTTCCTTCTCCCTCCTCCTCTGCTTCCTTCTCCCTCCTCCTCTGCTTCCTTCTCCCTCCTCCCTGCTTCCTTCTCCCTCCTCCTCTGCTTCCTTCTCCCTCCTCCCTGCTTCCTTCTCCCTCCTCCTCTGCTTCCTTCTCCCTCCTCCCTGCTTCCTTCTCCCTCCTCCTCTGCTTCCTTCTCCCTCCTCCTCTGCTTCCTTATCCCTCCTCCTCTGCTTCCTTCTCCCTCCTCCTCTGCTTCCTTATCCCTCCTCCTCTGCTTCCTTCTCCCTCCTCCCTGCTTCCTTCTCCCTCCTCCTCTGCTTCCTTCTCCCTCCTCCCTGCTTCCTTCTCCCTCCTCCTCTGCTTCCTTCTCCCTCCTCCTCTGCTTCCTTCTCCCTCCTCCTCTGCTTCCTTATCCCTCCTCCTCTGCTTCCTTCTCCCTCCTCCTCTGCTTCCTTATCCCTCCTCCTCTGCTTCCTTCTCCCTCCTCCCTGCTTCCTTCTCCCTCCTCCTCTGCTTCCTTCTCCCTCCTCCTCTGCTTCCTTCTCCCTCCTCCTCTGCTTCCTTCTCCCTGCTTAAATTCACATGGAGGAAGTATCTGCGAACTACCCACGCATCTGAATTCAATGACTCTTTAAAAAGAAATTTTGACTTTCACTAACCCTATATATGCACGCACACACGGACACACACACACACACACACACATATATACACACACACACACACAATATTGTAGTTACATAGTGCTGTTGAAATAAAGACACATGTCCTTAGAGTTCAACCAAGGAGGGGATGGGGGATAAGAACATTCTAGATTTAGATATACATATATATATACACACACACACACACCTACTGAGTTCCATTGCTTGACTAAACTTTTATTGTTGCTGGACTAAATCGTGGCCGTGCGTCATCATGGGTGAATAAATTCCTCATTCATGTATTATAGTCGGCATGACGTAAGGGCGGCACAAATCCCGATATCTGGGTGCCAGGCTGTCCGGCTCTCCCGGTAACATGCTTACCTAGACCTTTTGTGTTGTGTATTTTATATTTTCTGTCGTTTGTTTTCATACAATGTTGTCCGTCCTCTCTCTCTTTGAAGCTCCCAGGCTGACTCTCCTCTGCCCAGCGCTTCGGCCACAGTACAACCTCCCTTGAAGTTGCCGAGGACAAGTACAGCAGCGGCAGCGGGGAAAAGCAGCGCGCCCGCAGAAGATGAGTTTGATGAGCTGATGTGGGACATTTCTGATGACAAACTGGAGGTGGAGTTGGATTTGGATTCAAATAAAGATGAAGATGCCCTTCTTCTGGAGCTCTCAAAGATGATTGACAGCTGATCCTACAGTGATGTCAGATTTATTCCTGGGCAAAGGTCATAGTGGGGGGAGGGGTTAAACCAAGATCGGTTCTTGTAAATTATTTATAGTTTATCAAGATAATAACTTTCTACTATTAACTCTTCCAAACCGCTATACAGTTTATTGGGCGCAATGCTGAAGCTGCCATCTTACATTTTTAACAAGATTTAAGGACTTTTATTTGTATATATCGTCGGACTGACCCAAATATTTTCAATTTTTTTTTTTTTTTTTTAGAAACTGCAATCCTGTCTGTAATGTAAAAAAAATGCTGAATTGTTGAATTACACAGATGAGTTATTGTTCTAGTGTTTGTGTTGGTAGCCGATTGTAACGCAGAAACCACCGCGCTGCCGTGCGGAGGTCCAGGAGCCGCTTCCACCATTGTCGAGCTTTTTTTTTCTCACCTGTTTGAAGGTGACTTTTTTTTACTTGTCATATATTCTGGATTCTTTTTATTGTTTTAATCACCTTATATAATAATGCATATTAAGTAGCAAAGTTTATTGCAGCTTCTGTGGGGAAGGTGTGAATAGATGACGAGACCAGACTGGATGTAACATTGTATCTTTCCGGAAAGCTCTTGTGAGCTCTTGTCATAAAGCAAATATATTTTTGTAGGTTTTGTTTTTTTTCCCTTCACCCTTAATTTTTATCGAAATGTAAAAGAAACTTGTTGGGTAAAATAACTGAACCAAATAAAGTTGAACTTTGTCACTCTCAGAAATCACATGGAATATTGAAGCTCGATTTTATTAGCTTTTCCCACTGTTGATAAATGATGAATTTTACAGTCACTCAGTGTAATCAACATATTAGTACGTTGAATCCGTCGACCTGTCAAGGTATAGTAATTCAGAGTGGAGAAAAAAGTCATCTTTACCCCCTCCCACCCCTGCACAGTAAATTATGCTGCGCCTGTGTCATCCACAGCGGGTCCTGGCTATCAGTGATATCCGGGGACCCGCCACAACTCGAGTTAACCCTATAGATATTATAGGATACCACAGCATCTATAGGGCTCCTGACAGAGAATTCTCCATCTACAGAGGGAGAATGCTCTGTCTGGTGTCCATCAGGGCTCTGCGAAGTAATCGCAGAGCCATGATGATGGCCATGGAAAGCCTCAGGCTTCCGGTTACCTGACTAGGGTGGGAAGGTAGGGTGCGCGGTCGTGCGCTCTGCCCCCTCCCCTCTCTCCCCTGCTGCTGTCACAAGATTGTGACAGCGGCAGGGGACAGAGGTGCTGGGGCAGACATAGGGACATCAGCTTATGGGATCATCAGCAGGCTGTGTGTGGGGGTATGCCATGGCTGCAGCAGGCTGTGTGTGTGCGCTCTATGGCTGCAGCAGGCTGTGTGTAGGCTATGGCTGCAGCAGGCTGTGTGTGTGTGTGTAGGCTATGGCTGCAGCAGGCTGTGTGTGTGTGTGTAGGCTATGGCTGCAGCAGGCTGTGTGTGTGTGTGTAGGCTATGGCTGCAGCAGGCTGTGTGTGTGTGTGTAGGCTATGGCTGCAGCAGGCTGTGTGTGTGCAGGCTATGGCTGCAGCAGGCTGTGTGTGTGCAGGCTATGGCTGCAGCAGGCTGTGTGTGTGCGCGCTATGGCTGTAGCAGGCTGTGTGTGTGCGCTATGGCTGCAGCAGGCTGTGTGTGTGCGCGCTATGGCTGCAGCAGGCTGTGTGTGTGTGTAGGCTATGGCTGCAGCAGGCTGTGTGTTTGAGAGGCAGAAATTTAAAGGGAATTCTGGGGGGGGAGGGGGGGGGTGGAATCATAATAAAGAAGTCCTATTGGTCCTCTGCAGGGCTCCCGATCTGGTGATGTCACAGCCCCACTTAGAAATGCCCACTCAGCTAATGAGTTTGTGTGGCGGGGTACTATGGGAACTGCACAGAGGCGATTATTACTAGTGGGCAGAGCACGGGGGGGGACTAGTACTATTGGGACAGAGCACAGGGTGGGATTATTACTATGGGGACAGCACGGGGTGGATTATTACTTTGGGGCAGAGCACAGGAGGGATTATTACTATGAGGACAGAGCACGGGGGAGTATTACTATGGGGCAAAACACGGGGGGGACTAACTATTGAGACAGAGCACGGGGGGATTATTACTATGGGGCAGAGCACAGGGGAGATTATTACTATGGGGCAGAGCACAGGGAGGATTATTACTATGGGGCAGAGTGCAGGGGAGAAATTATTGCTATGGGGAAGAGCACTGAGGGATTATTAATATGGGGCAGAGCACGGGGGGATTATTAATTTAGGGCAGAGCACATGGGGATTATTACTATAGGGGATGGGGAGGGTCATTACTTTGGGGACTGCACAGAGGGGATTATTACTATGGGGCAGAGAACAGGGGGGATTATAACTATAGAGCACAGCACAGGAGGGGCATATTACTATGAGGGGGGAGCACAGGAGGGGATTATTACTATGGGGACAGCACAGAGGGGATTATTACTATGGGGCAGAGCACGGGGGGGATTATTACTATGAAGCACCGCACAGGGGGAGATTACTATGGGGACTGCACAAAGGGGATTATTACAATAGGGCGAAGCACGGGGGGATTGTTACTATCGGGACTACACAGAGGGGATTTTTACTATGGGGCAGAGCCCGGGGGTGATTACTACGTGGGCAAAGCATGGGGGAATTGTTACTATGGGGAATGCACAGAGGGGATTATTACTATAGGGCAGAGTACAGGGGGAGATTGTTACTATGGGGACTGCACAGGGGGCATTAGTACTATGGGGTTACAGGATAATATTACTATGGGGACTCTGCACAGAGGGGATTATTATTGTGGGGTTACAGCACAGGGGGGCATAATTACTATGGGGACACTGCACAGGGAGGATTATTACTATGAGAACACAGCAAATGGGGCTTTATTACTATATGGGGGTACAGCAGAGGACATTATTAGTATATGGAGGCACAGAAGAGCAGGGGGCATCATAAAAATGAAAGTCTCTCTGTCTCTCCCCTATAGACTTCCAAACGCCTGAACAGTTTGACCCCAAACTTCGCAGGCAAATACATTGGGTGTCCGGGAAGGTTAGAGCAAAGGTCCCGTCCCCGCCAGATGTACAGTCATGGCCAAAAGTTTTGAGAATGATACAAATATAAATTTTTACAAAGTCTACTGCTTCAGTTTTTAAAATGGCAATTTGCATATACTCCAGAATGTTATAAAGAGTAATCAGCTTAACAGCAATTACTTGCAAAGTCAATATTTGCCTAGAAAATGAACTTTATCCCCCAAAACACATTTCACCATCATTGCAGCCCGGCCTTACAAGGAGCAGCTAACATGGTGTCAGTGATCGCTCCATTACACAGGTGTGGGTGTGGATGAGGACAGGGCTGGAGATCAATCTGTCATGATTAAGTAAGAATGACACCACTGGACACTTTAAAAGGAGGCTGGTGCTTGGCATCATTGTTTCTCTTCTGTTAACCATGGTTATCTCTAAAGAAACACGTGCAGTCATCATTGCACTGCCCAAAAATGGCCGAACAGGGAAGAGTATCGCAGCTAGAAAGATTGCACCTCAGTCAACAATCTATCGCATCATCAAGAACTTCAAGGAGAGAGATTCCATTGTTGCCAAAAAGGCCCCAGGGCGCCCAAGAAAGACCAGCAAGCGCCAGGACCGTCTCTTAAGTGTTTCAGCTGCGGGATGGGGCTACCAGCAGTGCAGAGCTTGGTCAGGAATGGCAGCAGGCAGGTGTGAGTGCATCTGCACTGTGCACTGTGAGACTGCGGAGACTCTTGGAGCAAGGTTTGGTCTCAAGGGGGGCAGCAAAGAAGCCACTTCTCCAAAAAAAAACATCAGGGACAGACTGATATTCTGCAAAAGCTCCAGGGAGAGGACTGGGGGGAAAGGTCCAGGGAGTGAACCGCTGAGGACTGGGGGAAAGGTACAGGGAGCGGACGGCTGAGGACTGGGGGAAAGGTACAGGTAGCGGACGGCTGAGGACTGGGGGAAAGGTCCAGGGAGTGGACTGCTGAGGACTGGGGGAAAGGTCCAGGGAGTGGACGGCTGAGGACTGGGGGAAAGGTCCAGGTAGCGGACGGCTGAGGACTGGGGGAAAGGTCCAGGGAGCGGACGGCTGAGGACTGGGGGAAAGGTCCAGGGAGCGGACTGCTGAGGACTGGGGGAAAGGTCCAGGGAGCGGACGGCTGAGGACTGGGGGAAAGGTCCAGGGAGCGGACGGCTGAGGACTGGGGGAAAGGTCCAGGGAGCGGACGGCTGAGGACTGGGGGAAAGGTCCAGGGAGTGGACGGCTGAGGACTGGGGGAAAGGTCCAGGGAGTGGACGGCTGAGGACTGGGGGAAAGGTCCAGGGAGTGGACGGCTGAGGACTGGGGGAAAGGTCCAGGGAGTGGACGGCTGAGGACTGGGGGAAAGGTCCAGGGAGTGGACGGCTGAGGACTGGGGGAAAGGTCCAGGGAGTGGACGGCTGAGGACTGGGGGAAAGGTCCAGGGAGTGGACGGCTGAGGACTGGGGGAAAGGTCCAGGGAGTGGACGGCTGAGGACTGGGGGAAAGGTCCAGGGAGTGGACGGCTGAGGACTGGGGGAAAGGTCCAGGGAGTGGACGGCTGAGGACTGGGGGAAAGGTCCAGGGAGTGGACGGCTGAGGACTGGGGGAAAGGTCCAGGGAGTGGACGGCTGAGGACTGGGGGAAAGGTCCAGGGAGAGGACTGCTGAGGACTGGGGGAAAGGTCCAGGGAGAGGACTGCTGAGGACTGGGGGAAAGGTCCAGGGAGCGGACTGCTGAGGACTGGGGGAAAGTCATTTTCTCTGATGAATCCCCTTTTCCGATTGTTTGGGACATCTGGAAAACAGCTTATTGGGAGAAGACGAGGTGAGCGCTACCACCAGTCTTGTCTCATGCCAACTGTAAACGGCATCCTGAAACCATTCATGTGTGGGGTTGCTTCTCAGCCAGGGGAATCGCCCCTCTCACAGTCTTGCCTAAAAACACGGCTATTGATAAAGAATGGGACAAGAATGTCCTCCAAGAGTAACTTCTCCCAACCGTCCGAGAGCAGTTTGGCCATCAACAATGCCTTTTCCAGCATGATGAAGCACCCCACCCCCCTAGAAATAAATGGGAAAATCTCACTGCACACACAGGTGATATAATTGGTGCTGCAGCTCCCCAGCAGAAATGGCAGTTGGAAGCCTTAGCAACCAATAGGATTACTACTTTCATTTTCACAGGGAGCTGGAATCCAATTGGTTGCTTGGGCAGCTGCATGAGAACAGATCCACAGAAATATATGGTAGACCCCCTACTCCAACTATACAGTGCAGGTATACAGGACACCCAAAACTATACACTACAGGTACACAGGACCTCCACCAACTATATACTACAGGTATTCAAGACCCCAAAACTATACACTACATGTATACAGCACCTCCACAACTATATACTACAGGTATACAGGACCTCCACAACTATATACTACAGGTATACAGGACCCCAAAACTATACACTACATGTATACAGGACCTTCACCAACTATATACTACAGGTATACAAGACCCCAAAACTATACACCACAGGTATACAGGACCTCCACCAACTATATACTAAAGGTATACAGGACCCCAAACTATACAATACAGGTATACAGGACCTTCACCAACTCTTTACTACAGGTATACAGGACCCTCAAACTATACAGTACAGATATACAGGACCCCAAAGCTATACAGTACAGATATACAGGGCCTTCACCAACTATATACTACAGGTAAACAGCATGTTCACCAACTATATACTATAAGTATACAGGACCCTAAAACTATACAGGTATACAGGACCTCCACCACCTATATACTACAGGTATACAGCACCTCCACAACTATATACTACAGGTATACAGGACCCCAAAACTATATACTACTGATATACAGGATCTTCACCAACTATACACTACAGGTATACAGGACCCCAAAACTATACACTACAGGTATACAGGACCCCAAAATTATACACTACAGATATACAGGACCTCCACCAACTATATACTACAACTATACAGTACAGGTATACAGGGCCCCCCACCACCAACTGTACACTACAGGTATACAGGACTGCCAAAAATACACTACAGGTATACTGGACCTCCACCAACTATACTATACAGGTATACAGGACCCCAGAATTAAAAACTACAGGTATCCAAGACCCTCAAACTATAAACTACAGGTATACAGGACCTCCACCAACTATACAGTACAGGTATTCAGCACCTTCAACTATATATAACACTGCCAATGTTTTATATAACCAGGCTCTGTGTATAACACTGCCAATGTTTTATATAACCAGGCTCTGTCTAAAACACTGCCAATGTTTTATATAACCAGGCTCTGTCTATAACATTGCCAATGTTGTATATAACCAGGCTGTATAACACTGCCAATGTTGTATATAACCAGGCTCTGTCTATAACACTGCCAATGCTTCATATAACCAGGCTCTGTATATAACACTGCCAATGTTGTATATAATCAGGCTGTATATAACAGTGCCAATGTTGTATATAACCATTCTGTATAACACTGGCAGTGTTATACAGCCTGGTTATATACAACATTGGCAGTATTATACAGCCTGGTCATATACAACATTAGCAGTGTTATATACAGAGCCTGGTTATATACAACATTGGTAGTGTTATATATAGAGCCTGGTTATATACAACATTGGCAGTGTTATACATAGAGCCTGGTTATATACAACATTGGCAGTGTTATACAGCCTGGTTATATACAACATTGGCAATGTTGTATATAACCAGGCTCTCTATAACACTGCCAATGTTGTATATAACCAGGCTCTATGTATAACACTGCCAATGTTGTATATAACTAGGCTGTATGTAACACTGCCAATGTTGTATATAACCAGGCTCTGTATATAACACTGCCAATGTTGTATATAACCAAGCTCTGTATACAGTCTGATCACATGACATTTCAGTTTGGCTATTAGGTATTTAGGATGTTTAAAGTTTTTATTTTCTAATGTGCATAAGCTACAATTTACATAAACAGTGCAGAACTGTCGGGGTATATAGCATATAAAGGGATATATAGGGCTCCTGGCGATTTCCCCTTTAAAAAAAAAGGGATGCCACGGGAACAAGTGTATTTTTCTACCTCATCTGCCAACATCCCGGCAGAGCACAGTACTACTTGGGTTGAGACTCTCACGACATCCTCATCTCTGCTACTCTGTATCACTCATCCAGCAGTCTAGTCGGAACGTCTGTACTCTGTACTCTGATACGTCTGTATCAAGTGTACTATTAAGTGCTTTATCAAGAGAAACACCATAAGGCTATGTGCAGACTATGTATTAGACCGGACATTCCGTGACCCGGCCGGTCTCTGAAAAGATCATCTCAGACAACACTGCAGTACCAGTCAGATGATCTTTTCAGCCGCAGTGTTCTGATGCGGGCGCATCCGTGCACGCCTGCATCAGAACTCTCCACTGCACCCTATGGAGCGAGCGGCCGGAGCCCCTCGCTCCACAGTGTGCACTGACATGGTTTCCTGCGGCAGCGCTCCAACCGGGATCCTATAGACTGAGAGATAACATATATTTCCGTTATTTTACGAAAATATATGTTGTGTGAACATAGCATAAAAGTGTATCCTGCTCCAGCGAGACCTTTCTAGTAAAACTCAACTTATTTATGTTTCGCCTCACACCGAAACAGCACACACGACAACGGCGTTATAAGGAGGGAATAGAGCACACGACAACGGCGTTATAAGGAGTGAATAGAGCACAGGATAACAGCGTTATATGGAGGGGAATAGAGCACAGGATAACAGCGTTATAAGGAGGGAATAGAGCACAGGATAACAGCGTTATATGGAGGGGAATAGAGCACAGGATAGCAGTGTTATATGGAGGGAATAGAGCACAGGATAACAGCGTTATATGAAGGGAATAGAGCAAAGGATAACAGCGTTATATGGAGGGAATATAGCACAGGATAACAGTGTTATACAGAGGGAATAGAGCACAGGATAACAGTGTTATACAGAGGGAATAGAGCACAGGATAACAGCGTTATACAGAGGGAATAGAGCAAAGGATAACAGGGTTATACAGAGGGAATAGAGCAAAGGATAACAGCGTTATAAGGAGGGAATAGAGCACAGGATAACAGCGTTATACAGAGGGAATAGAGCAAAGGATAACAGCGTTATACAGAGGGGATAGAGCACAGGATAACAGCGTTATAAGGAGGGAATAGAGCACAGGATAACAGCGTTATACAGAGGGAATAGAGCACAGGATAACAGGGTTATATGGAGGGAATAGAGCACAGGATAACAGCGTTATATGGAGGGAATAGAGCACAGGATAACAGGGTTATACAGAGGGAATAGAGCACAGGATAACAGCGTTATAAGGAGGGAATAGAGCAAAGGATAACAGCGTTATAAGGAGGAAATAGAGCACAGGATAACAGCGTTATACAGAGGGAATAGAGCACAGGATAACAGGGTTATATGGAGGGAATAGGGCAAAGGATAACAGCGTTATATGGAGGGAATATAGCACAGGATAACAGCGTTATACAGAGGGAATAGAGCAAAGGATAACAGGGTTATACAGAGGGAATAGAGCAAAGGATAACAGCGTTATAAGGAGGGAATAGAGCACAGGATAACAGCGTTATACAGAGGGAATAGAGCACAGGATAACAGCGTTATACAGAGGGAATAGAGCAAAGGATAACAGCGTTATACAGAGGGAATAGAGCAAAGGATAATAGCGTTATACAGAGGGAATAGAGCAAAGGATAACAGCGTTATAAGGAGGGAATAGAGCACAGGATAACAGCGTTATACAGAGGGAATAGAGCAAAGGATAACAGCGTTATACAGAGGGAATAGAGCAAAGGATAACAGCGTTATATGGAGGGAATAGAGCACAGGATAACAGCGTTATACAGAGGGAATAGAGCAAAGGATAACAGCGTTATATGGAGGGAATAGAGCACAGGATAACAGCGTTATATGGAGGGAATAGAGCACAGGATAACAGCGTTATACAGAGGGAATAGAGCACAGGATAACAGTGTTATAAGGAGGGAATAGAGCACAGGATAACAGTGTTATACAGAGGGAATAGAGCAAAGGATAACAGCGTTATATGGAGGGAATAGAGCACAGGATAATAGCGTTATACAGAGGGAATAGAGCACAGGATAACAGTGTTATAAGGAGGGAATTTAGCACAGGATAACAGCTAGTGATGAGCGAGCATACTGGTCCGAGCTTGGTACTCGATGGATTATTAGGGTACTTGATGGTTCTCGTTACTCGGACGAGCATCTCGTGATACTAGAGAAAATTTCATCATCTGTTTCCTGTAAGTTTGGGCGCTATTTCCCAGCCAATAAACATGCAGGAGACTCTTTGGTACATCCTGCGATGACGTGGGACCCCTACATGTCGATAGCAGTGTTTGGTTGGCCAGATCATATAAAACTAGGCGCCGGCAGTGCTGGCTTCAGACGCATGCTGTGAGAGATCAGGGACAGAGCTGCTGCTGGTCAGGGAGAGTGTCAGTGTAGGATATAGCCTTCCAGTAGGCAGGGTATATACCAGCAATACAAACACACAGACCTTTTCAGGGCTTAAAAGCTTTTATTATTACTATTACTACAGACTGATGGCTGGGAGTTGCAGTGCTGCTACCGCGATCTCACCAGCACACTGTGGTGACCGGCTGCTGGCAGAAAGGGGACATTAGGTGTTGTATACAGATCCCTAAGTTTGTGCTCAGTACTATTATATTGGGATCTCTTCTATATTTTCTGATTTCTGTATTTCTTACACAAGGTCTATCTAAGTTCACTATTGCTTGCAGAGTGTAAATGGGGTGTCACAGAGTGTGTATAGGTCCAGCTGCCACCAACAGATTGTATCCCACAGCCCCCCAAAAACTATTGGGACCACAAGTATTTTTCCTGATTTCTGTATTTCATACGCAAGGCCTATCTCAGTTCCATACCGTGCAGTGTCCATAAAATGGTGAACCCCAGGGGTAAGGGTCGACGACGTGGGGTTCCAAGCGATGCAGCAGGCAGTGGCCGTGGTTCAGGTCAGGGTGACACAGCAGCACCTGTTGAGGAGGTAGCAGTGGCACACCGCAGACGTCCACTCCCTAGCTTCTTCTCGCAACTTACAGGGTCTCATGGTAGACCGATATTGAAACCGCAGCAGTGTGAACAGGTGATCACGTGGATAGCAGATAATGTGTCCAGTAACTTATCCACCACCCAGTCTTCCACGCAGTCCACCCACACTACCCAAGGGAGTGGAACACTTGCTCCATTAGCTCAGCCTCCTTCCCCACAGCCGGACCCCTCCAGGGAAAGAAGGGAATCAGATCCACCACCACCACCAGGCTCCCAGGAACTCTTTTCTGAATCCTTCCCTGAGTCAAAGCAACCGATGCAGTCGATCTGTCCTGATGCCCAAACTATGCAGCTCAGGCAGTCAGTGGGTGATGAGAGTGGGGACTTCATAACCAGCCAGGACGTTGAGGAGGACGGAGCTCCAGGATCAGGTGAGTATATGGGGAAGGGGGGGGGGGGGAGATGAAAAGCAGCGGCACCGGTAATCTCCTTTACCGACGGCCGCCGCTATAACGTTAATATCCCCACACACTGCCCCAACCCCTCAGCTACCTCCGGTAGCTGGGGGGATGGGGTGGGGGCTGTCCTGGCCCCGCAGCCTTATTCTCTGCCATCGCCGTAAAAAGCTGATGGCAGCAGAATAAGGACCCTTAGTGACCGCCGTAAAAAGCCGTATCGGCGGTCACTAAGGGGTTAAGATCTGGGGAGTTTCCAGGCCATGGACCAAAAATTTCTATGTTTTGTTCCCTGAGCCATTTAGTTATCAGCTTTGCTTTATGGCAAGGTGCTCCATCATGCTGGAAAAGGCATTGTTGGTGGCCAAACTGTTCTTGGAGGGTTGGGAGAAGTTACTCTTGGAGGACATTCTGGTCCCATTCTTTATTCATGGCCGTGTTTTTAGGCAAGACTGTGAGAGAGCCGATTACCTTGGCTGAGAAGCAACCCCACACATGAATGGTTTCAGGATGCCGGTTACAGTTGGCATGAGACAAGACTGGTGGTAGCGCTCACCTCGTCTTCTCCCAATAAGCTGTTTTCCAGATGTCCCAAACAATCGGAAAAGGGGATTCATCAGAGAAAATGACTTTCCCCCAGTCCTCAGCAGTCCACTCCCTGTACCTTTCCCCCAGTCCTCAGCAGTCCACTCCCTGGACCTTTTGCAGAATATCAGTCTGTCACTGATGTTTTTCTGGAAAGAAGTGGCTTCTTTGCTGCCCTTCTTGAGACCAGGCCTTGCTCCAAGAGTCTCCGCAGTCTCACAGTGCAGATGGCTGTCCCTCGGAACTCTGTCCCCAGCCGCCACTACTTTTCACGGTGTGCCGTCCCAGCCCTACACCAGCACGTGTCGGATAACATCATCTGTGCCCTGACCAACGCGGTCAGTGACAAGGTCCACCTAACTACGGACACATGGACAAGTGCTGGCGGGCAGGGACACTATATCTTCCTGACGGCACATTGGTTCAACTTGGTGGAGGCTGGTACAGAGTCTGACCCTGGTTCCGCTCATGTGCTGCCCACACCGAGGATTGCGGGGCCTACCTCGGTCGCAGTCTCTCATGATTTGTATACCTCTTTCTCCTCCTCTTCTTCCTCCTCCTCTCTATTACCCTCCACAAGCACGTCGCCTCCATTTCGTAGCGCTAGCTGCATCAGCACTGCGGTGGGTAAGCGCCAACATGCGGTGTTGAAACTGCTGAGCTTAGGCGACAAGAGGCACACGGCCCAGGAGCTGTTGCAGGGCATCACGGCGCAGTCAGATTTTTGGCTCGCGCCACAGAGCCTCAAGCCTCAAGTCGGTTGTGTGTGACAACGGCCGAAACCTGGTGGCGGCTCTGCAACTCGGCAGCCTCACACATGTACCATGCCTGGCCCATCTGTTCAACCTAGTGGTGCAGCGGTTCCTTAATACCTACCCCAATTTGGCTGACTTGCTTACCAAGGTGCTGCGCATCTGTGTGCATTTCCGCAAGTCAACCACGGATGCTGACACCCTTAGGGCAGTGCAAAGGTGCTTGCAACTGCCGGCTCACCGACTGCTGTGCGACGTGCCCATGCAGTAGAATTCCACCTTCCAGATTGTAGCCAGAGTTTACCAGCAACACAGAGCCTGACCAGAGATCATCAGCCTGACCATCCCGCTGCTGTGTCTGCTTTAATCCTCCCTGCTCTGCCTGAAGTCTGACACTTTGCCTTCGTCTCAGGAGACGGGTGAAGAACATCCGCCGCTAGATAGCCAGACCACCCTGACGTCTGTTTCTCACCACCGAGAAGAGGATAAGGAGGATGAAGAAGAGGAGGAAGAGGAGCAGACTGCCGCCACCACTGAAGAGGGTACCCATGCTCAATCCGTAGTTGTTAAGCGTGTATGGCCTGAAGAGGAGGAATTGGTGGAGGAGGAGGAAATTGAGGCTAGTGAGGAGAGGGAGTTCTTGAGTGTTGGGACCCTGGCGCACATGGCTGACTTTATGTTATGCTGTCTTTCCCGTGACCATCGGGTTAAATATTTTTTGGGGAAAACACAGATTACTGGGTGTTCACCCTCCTGGACCCTCGGTACAAACAGAACTTTTCCACTCTTATTCCTACCGAGGAACGCAGTATGAGAGTGAATCAATATCAACAGGCCCTGGTGCAGAAGCTGAAAATGTACTTCCCATCTGACACCACTAGCGCCAGAGGACGTCGTTCTGTGGGCCAAAGAGCGGGGGAGAGGAGCGGTGGAGCAGGCAGCTTGTCAAGGGGCAGGGGAACACTCTCCAAGGCCTTTGACAGTTTCATGGCACCCCAGCAAGACTATATCAACCGTCCCCAGCCTAGACAGAGTAGGGGGGAAGCCTTCAGGAAGATGGTGAGGGAGTACCTTGCTGACCATACCACCATCCTTCCCGATCACTCTGCTACATACAACTACTGGGTTTCAAAGCTGCATACATGGCCCCAACTGGCGCTTCATGCCTTGGAGGTGCTGGCCTGCCCTGCCGCTAGCGTGTTGTCAGAGCGGGTCTTCAGTGCAGCTGGTGCCATCATCACCGATGAGCGCATCCGCCTGTCAACTGACAGCGCTGACGTTTTTAAAAATGAACAAAGCCTGGATTTCACCTGAATTCAACTGTCCACCCAGGGAAAGAGGCTCAACATAAAGATTCTTCTTATCTCCTCTCCTCCTCTTCTTCCTTCAATTCTCAGCCAACAGCCAAGTCTTCTTCCGCCATGCTGTGTCTGGCCTAATTTTTTGGAGGCTCACTTGCTACCTCACTCACTTTTAATGGTTCTCTGTGTCCTCACTGCCATGCTCTGAAGTCACACTACGTCTGCAGAGGACCGGGACTGGTTGCTGGGGGCCCGCCGATCCCCGGCAACCAGCCAGCTGTGTTATCTTTTTTTTTTTATAGCCACGGCCAGGGCCTCACCACCCCTGGTTGATCGGCATCAGGTGTACCCTTTATAGTGACTGACAGCTAGCCTAGCCAGTTAGCTGTCAGCACCTAGGTTCGTGTCCACTATAAATCCCAGCACCTGGCCTCACTCCACTTTTTTTGGGTGGCTCACTTATTTCCTCATTCACTTTTAATAGGTGTGTGCTCGCTGCGATGCTGTGTCTGGCCTAATTTTTGGGAGGCTCACTGGCTAACGCTTCTACATTGGTCACTCTGTCCTCATCCCCATGCAGTGTCAGGCTAAATTTTTGGGGTGGTTCATATGCTACCTCTGTTTTTAATGGTTCTTTGTGTCCTCACTGCTATGCTGTGTCAGGCAAAGTTTTTGGGTGGTTCATCATATGCTTCCTCTGTTTGAATGGTTCCCTATGTTCTCACTGCCTTGCTGTGTCAGGCTGAGTTTTTGGGTGGTCCCTATGCCTACCTCTGTTTTAACCAGGCTGTTGCACAGAATTAGGCATAATGGTGCCACTAGGCAGCCTCAGTGGCATGCATACATGCTGCCCCTGCTGTTTCCTATGCATTTCCGTTGGGTTTCCATAATTTTCTGAGGTTGACCGGTTTTCACACAACCTTCTCTCTACCCAACTTGAGTCCCCTCAAAAAATGCTCGAGTCTCCCGTTGACTTCAATGGGTTTCGTTACTCGAAACGAGCACTCGAGTATCGGGGCATATTCGTCTCGGGTAATGAGCACCCGAGCATTTTAGTACTTGCTCATCACTAATAACAGCGTTATAAGGAGGGAATAGAGCAAAGGATAACAGCGTTATAAGGAGGGAATAGAGGAATGGACAACAGCGTTATACAGAGGGAATAGAGCAAAGGATAACAGTGTTATACAGAGGGAATAGAGCACAGGATAACAGTGTTATATGGAGGGAATAGAGCACAGGATAACAGTGTTATAAGGAGGGGATAGAGCAAAGGATAACAGCATTATACAGAGGAAATAGAGCAAAGGATAACAGCATTATATGGAGGGAATAGAGCAAAGGATAACAGCGTTATACAGAGGGAATAGAGCAAAGGATAACAGCATTATACAGAGGGGAATAGAGCACAGGATAACAGCGTTATACATAGGGAATAGAGCACAGGATAACAGCGTTATACAGAGGGAATAGAGCACAGGATAACAGTGTTATACAGAGGGAATAGAGCAAAGGATAACAGCGTTATACAGAGGGAATAGAGCACAGGATAACAGCGTTATACAGAGGGAATAGAGCACAGGATAACAGCGTTATACAGAGGGAATAGAGCACAGGATAACAGCGTTATACGGAGGGAATAGAGCAAAGGATAACAGCGTTATGAGGAGGGGAATAGAGCAAAGGATAACAGTGTTATACAGAGGGAATAGAGCACAGGATAACAGTGTTATACGGAGGGAATAGAGCAAAGGATAACCGCGTTATACAGAGGGAATAGAGCACAGGATAACAGTGTTATACGGAGGGAATAGAGCAAAGGATAACAGTGTTATACGGAGGGAATAGAGCAAAGGATAACAGTGTTATATGGAGGGAATAGAGCACAGGATAACAGCGTTATACAGAGGGAATAGAGCAAAGGATAACAGCGTTATAAGGAGGGAATAGAGCACAGGATAACAGCGTTATATGGAGGGAATAGAGCAAAGGATAACAGTGTTATAAGGAGGGAATAGAGCACAGGATAACAGCGTTATAAGGAGGGAATAGAGCAAAGGATAACAGCGTTATAAGGAGGGAATAGAGCAAAGGATAACAGCGTTATACAGAGGGAATAGAGCACAGGATAACAGCGTTATACAGAGGGAATAGAGCACAGGATAACAGTGTTATATAGAGGGAATAGAGCACAGGATAACAGTGTTATACAGAGGGAATAGAGCAAAGGATAACAGCGTTATAAGGAGGGAATAGAGCAAAGGATAACAGCGTTATACAGAGGGAATAGAGCACAGGATAACAGCGTTATACAGAGGGAATAGAGCACAGGATAACAGTGTTATACAGAGGGAATAGAGCAAAGGATAACAGCATTATACAGAGGGAATAGAGCAAAGGATAACAGCATTATACAGAGGGGAATAGAGCACAGGATAACAGCGTTATATGGAGGGAATAGAGCACAGGATAACAGCGTTATACATAGGGAATAGAGCACAGGATAACAGCGTTATACAGAGGGAATAGAGCAAAGGATAACAGCGTTATACAGAGGGAATAGAGCACAGGATAACAGTGTTATACAGAGGGAATAGAGCAAAGGATAACAGCGTTATACAGAGGGAATAGAGCACAGGATAACAGCGTTATACAGAGGGAATAGAGCACAGGATAACAGCGTTATACAGAGGGAATAGAGCACAGGATAACAGCATTATACAGAGGGAATAGAGCACAGGATAACAGCGTTATACGGAGGGAATAGAGCAAAGGATAACAGTGTTATACAGAGGGAATAGAGCACAGGATAACAGTGTTATAAGGAGGGAATAGAGCACAGGATAACAGCGTTATATGGAGGGAATAGAGCACAGGATAACAGCGTTATACAGAGGGAATAGAGCACAGGATAACAGCGTTATACAGAGGGAATAGAGCAAAGGATAACAGCGTTATGAGGAGGGGAATAGAGCAAAGGATAATAGTGTTATACAGAGGGAATAGAGCACAGGATAACAGTGTTATACAGAGGGAATAGAGCACAGGATAACAGCGTTATACGGAGGGAATAGAGCAAAGGATAACAGCGTTATAAGGAGGGAATAGAGCACAGGATAACAGCGTTATAAGGAGGGAATAGAGCACAGGATAACAGCGTTATAAGGAGGGAATAGAGCACAGGATAACAGCGTTATAAGGAGGGAATACAGCAAAGGATAACAGCGTTATAAGGAGGGAATAGAGCACAGGATAACAGTGTTATACAGAGGGAATAGAGCAAAGGATAACAGTGTTATAAGGAGGGAATAGAGCAAAGGATAACAGTGTTATACAGAGGGAATAGAGCACAGGATAACAGTGTTATACAGAGGGAATAGAGCACAGGATAACAGCGTTATACAGAGGGAATAGAGCACAGGATAACAGCGTTATAAGGAGGAAATAGAGCAAAGGATAACAGTGTTATACGGAGGGAATAGAGCACAGGATAACAGGGTTATAAGGAGGGAATAGGGCAAAGGATAACAGCGTTATAAGGAGGGAATAGAGCAAAGGATAACAGCGTTATACAGAGGGAATAGAGCAAAGGATAACAGCGTTATACAGAGGGAATAGAGCACAGGATAACAGTGTTATATAGAGGGAATAGAGCACAGGATAACAGTGTTATACAGAGGGAATAGAGCACAGGATAACAGTGTTATACAGAGGGGAATAGAGCACAGGATAACAGCGTTATACAGAGGGGAATAGAGCACAGGATAACAGCGTTATATAGAGGGAATAGAGCAAAGGATAACAGTGTTATACAGAGGGAATAGAGCACAGGATAACAGCGTTATACAGAGGGAATAGAGCACAGGATAACAGCATTATACAGAGGGAATAGAGCACAGGATAACAGTGTTATATAGAGGGAATAGAGCACAGGATAACAGTGTTATACAGAGGGAATAGAGCAAAGGATAACAGCATTATAAGGAGGGAATAGAGCAAAGGATAACAGCGTTATACAGAGGGAATAGAGCACAGGATAACAGTGTTATACAGAGGGAATAGAGCAAAGGATAACAGCGTTATAAGGAGGGAATAGAGCAAAGGATAACAGCGTTATACAGAGGGAATAGAGCACAGGATAACAGTGTTATACAGAGGGAATATAGCAAAGGATAACAGGGTTATACAGAGGGAATAGAGCACAGGATAACAGTGTTATACAGAGGGAATAGAACAAAGGATAACAGCGTTATAAGGAGGGAATAGAGCACAGGATAACAGTGTTATACAGAGGGAATAGAGCAAAGGATAACAGTGTTATAAGGAGGGAATAGAGCAAAGGATAACAGCGTTATACAGAGGGAATAGAGCACAGGATAATAGCGTTATACAGAGGGAATAGAGCAAAGGATAACAGCGTTATAAGGAGGGAATAGAGCACAGGATAACAGCGTTATAAAGAGGGAATACAGCAAAGGATAACAGCGTTATAAGGAGGGAATAGAGCACAGGATAACAGTGTTATACAGAGGGAATAGAGCAAAGGATAACAGTGTTATAAGGAGGGAATAGAGCAAAGGATAACAGCGTTATAAGGAGGAAATAGAGCAAAGGATAACAGTGTTATACGGAGGGAATAGAGCACAGGATAACAGTGTTATACAGAGGGGAATAGAGCACAGGATAACAGTGTTATACAGAGGGAATAGAGCAAAGGATAACAGCGTTATACAGAGGGAATAGAGCACAGGATAATAGCGTTATACAGAGGGAATAGAGCAAAGGATAACAGCGTTATAAGGAGGGAATAGAGCACAGGATAACAGCGTTATAAGGAGGGAATAGAGCAAAGGATAACAGCGTTATAAGGAGGGAATAGAGCACAGGATAACAGTGTTATACAGAGGGAATAGAGCAAAGGATAACAGTGTTATAAGGAGGGAATAGAGCAAAGGATAACAGTGTTATACAGAGGGAATAGAGCACAGGATAACAGTGTTATACAGAGGGAATAGAGCACAGGATAACAGCGTTATAAGGAGGAAATAGAGCAAAGGATAACAGTGTTATACGGAGGGAATAGAGCAAAGGATAACAGCGTTATACAGAGGGAATAGAGCAAAGGATAACAGCGTTATACAGAGGGAATAGAGCACAGGATAACAGTGTTATATAGAGGGAATAGAGCACAGGATAACAGTGTTATACAGAGGGAATAGAGCACAGGATAACAGTGTTATACAGAGGGGAATAGAGCACAGGATAACAGCGTTATACAGAGGGGAATAGAGCACAGGATAACAGCGTTATATAGAGGGAATAGAGCAAAGGATAACAGTGTTATACAGAGGGAATAGAGCAAAGGATAACAGCATTATAAGGAGGGAATAGAGCAAAGGATAACAGCGTTATACAGAGGGAATAGAGCACAGGATAACAGTGTTATACAGAGGGAATAGAGCAAAGGATAACAGCGTTATACGGAGGGAATAGAGCAAAGGATAACAGTGTTATACAGAGGGAATAGAGCACAGGATAACAGTGTTATACAGAGGGAATAGAGCACAGGATAACAGTGTTATAAGGAGGGAATAGAGCACAGGATAACAGTGTTATACAGAGGGAATATAGCAAAGGATAACAGGGTTATACAGAGGGAATAGAGCACAGGATAACAGTGTTATACAGAGGGAATAGAACAAAGGATAACAGCGTTATAAGGAGGGAATAGAGCACAGGATAACAGTGTTATACAGAGGGAATAGAGCAAAGGATAACAGTGTTATAAGGAGGGAATAGAGCAAAGGATAACAGCGTTATAAGGAGGGAATAGAGCACAGGATAACAGCGTTATAAGGAGGGAATAGAGCACAGGATAACAGTGTTATACAGAGGGAATAGAGCACAGGATAACAGCGTTATACAGAGGGAATAGAGCACAGGATAACAGCATTATACAGAGGGAATAGAGCACAGGATAACAGCGTTATACGGAGGGAATAGAGCAAAGGATAACAGTGTTATACAGAGGGAATAGAGCACAGGATAACAGTGTTATAAGGAGGGAATAGAGCACAGGATAACAGCGTTATATGGAGGGAATAGAGCACAGGATAACAGCGTTATACAGAGGGAATAGAGCACAGGATAACAGCGTTATACAGAGGGAATAGAGCAAAGGATAACAGCGTTATGAGGAGGGGAATAGAGCAAAGGATAATAGTGTTATACAGAGGGAATAGAGCACAGGATAACAGTGTTATACAGAGGGAATAGAGCACAGGATAACAGCGTTATACGGAGGGAATAGAGCAAAGGATAACAGCGTTATAAGGAGGGAATAGAGCACAGGATAACAGCGTTATAAGGAGGGAATAGAGCAAAGGATAACAGCGTTATAAGGAGGGAATAGAGCAAAGGATAACAGCGTTATACAGAGGGAATAGAGCACAGGATAACAGCATTATACAGAGGGAATAGAGCACAGGATAACAGCGTTATACAGAGGGAATAGAGCAAAGGATAACAGCGTTATACAGAGGGAATAGAGCAAAGGATAACAGTGTTATACAGAGGGAATAGAGCACAGGATAACAGTGTTATATAGAGGGAATAGAGCACAGGATAACAGTGTTATAAGGAGGGAATAGAGCACAGGATAACAGCGTTATAAGGAGGGAATAGAGCACAGGATAACAGTGTTATACGGAGGGAATAGAGCAAAGGATAACAGTGTTATAAGGAGGGAATAGAGCAAAGGATAACAGCGTTATAAGGAGGAAATAGAGCAAAGGATAACAGTGTTATACGGAGGGAATAGAGCACAGGATAACAGTGTTATACGGAGGGAATAGAGCACAGGATAACAGTGTTATACAGAGGGGAATAGAGCACAGGATAACAGTGTTATACAGAGGGAATAGAGCAAAGGATAACAGCGTTATACAGAGGGAATAGAGCACAGGATAATAGCGTTATACAGAGGGAATAGAGCAAAGGATAACAGCGTTATAAGGAGGGAATAGAGCACAGGATAACAGCGTTATAAGGAGGGAATACAGCAAAGGATAACAGCGTTATAAGGAGGGAATAGAGCACAGGATAACAGTGTTATACAGAGGGAATAGAGCAAAGGATAACAGTGTTATAAGGAGGGAATAGAGCAAAGGATAACAGTGTTATACAGAGGGAATAGAGCACAGGATAACAGTGTTATACAGAGGGAATAGAGCACAGGATAACAGCGTTATACAGAGGGAATAGAGCACAGGATAACAGCGTTATAAGGAGGAAATAGAGCAAAGGATAACAGTGTTATACGGAGGGAATAGAGCACAGGATAACAGGGTTATAAGGAGGGAATAGGGCAAAGGATAACAGCGTTATAAGGAGGGAATAGAGCAAAGGATAACAGCGTTATACAGAGGGAATAGAGCAAAGGATAACAGCGTTATACAGAGGGAATAGAGCACAGGATAACAGTGTTATATAGAGGGAATAGAGCACAGGATAACAGTGTTATACAGAGGGAATAGAGCACAGGATAACAGTGTTATACAGAGGGGAATAGAGCACAGGATAACAGCGTTATACAGAGGGGAATAGAGCACAGGATAACAGCGTTATATAGAGGGAATAGAGCAAAGGATAACAGTGTTATACAGAGGGAATAGAGCACAGGATAACAGCGTTATACAGAGGGAATAGAGCACAGGATAACAGCATTATACAGAGGGAATAGAGCACAGGATAACAGTGTTATATAGAGGGAATAGAGCACAGGATAACAGTGTTATACAGAGGGAATAGAGCAAAGGATAACAGCATTATAAGGAGGGAATAGAGCAAAGGATAACAGCGTTATACAGAGGGAATAGAGCACAGGATAACAGTGTTATACAGAGGGAATAGAGCAAAGGATAACAGCGTTATAAGGAGGGAATAGAGCAAAGGATAACAGCGTTATACAGAGGGAATAGAGCACAGGATAACAGTGTTATACAGAGGGAATATAGCAAAGGATAACAGGGTTATACAGAGGGAATAGAGCACAGGATAACAGTGTTATACAGAGGGAATAGAACAAAGGATAACAGCGTTATAAGGAGGGAATAGAGCACAGGATAACAGTGTTATACAGAGGGAATAGAGCAAAGGATAACAGTGTTATAAGGAGGGAATAGAGCAAAGGATAACAGCGTTATACAGAGGGAATAGAGCACAGGATAATAGCGTTATACAGAGGGAATAGAGCAAAGGATAACAGCGTTATAAGGAGGGAATAGAGCACAGGATAACAGCGTTATAAGGAGGGAATACAGCAAAGGATAACAGCGTTATAAGGAGGGAATAGAGCACAGGATAACAGTGTTATACAGAGGGAATAGAGCAAAGGATAACAGTGTTATAAGGAGGGAATAGAGCAAAGGATAACAGCGTTATAAGGAGGAAATAGAGCAAAGGATAACAGTGTTATACGGAGGGAATAGAGCACAGGATAACAGTGTTATACAGAGGGGAATAGAGCACAGGATAACAGTGTTATACAGAGGGAATAGAGCAAAGGATAACAGCGTTATACAGAGGGAATAGAGCACAGGATAATAGCGTTATACAGAGGGAATAGAGCACAGGATAACAGCGTTATAAGGAGGGAATAGAGCACAGGATAACAGCGTTATAAGGAGGGAATACAGCAAAGGATAACAGCGTTATAAGGAGGGAATAGAGCACAGGATAACAGTGTTATACAGAGGGAATAGAGCAAAGGATAACAGTGTTATAAGGAGGGAATAGAGCAAAGGATAACAGTGTTATACAGAGGGAATAGAGCACAGGATAACAGTGTTATACAGAGGGAATAGAGCACAGGATAACAGCGTTATAAGGAGGAAATAGAGCAAAGGATAACAGTGTTATACGGAGGGAATAGAGCAAAGGATAACAGCGTTATACAGAGGGAATAGAGCAAAGGATAACAGCGTTATACAGAGGGAATAGAGCACAGGATAACAGTGTTATATAGAGGGAATAGAGCACAGGATAACAGTGTTATACAGAGGGAATAGAGCACAGGATAACAGTGTTATACAGAGGGGAATAGAGCACAGGATAACAGCGTTATACAGAGGGGAATAGAGCACAGGATAACAGCGTTATATAGAGGGAATAGAGCAAAGGATAACAGTGTTATACAGAGGGAATAGAGCACAGGATAACAGCGTTATAAGGAGGGAATAGAGCAAAGGATAACAGCGTTATACAGAGGGAATAGAGCACAGGATAACAGTGTTATACAGAGGGAATAGAGCAAAGGATAACAGCGTTATACGGAGGGAATAGAGCAAAGGATAACAGTGTTATACAGAGGGAATAGAGCACAGGATAACAGTGTTATACAGAGGGAATAGAGCACAGGATAACAGTGTTATAAGGAGGGAATAGAGCACAGGATAACAGTGTTATACAGAGGGAATATAGCAAAGGATAACAGGGTTATACAGAGGGAATAGAGCACAGGATAACAGTGTTATACAGAGGGAATAGAGCAAGGATAACAGCGTTATAAGGAGGGAATAGAGCACAGGATAACAGTGTTATACAGAGGGAATAGAGCAAAGGATAACAGTGTTATAAGGAGGGAATAGAGCAAAGGATAACAGCGTTATAAGGAGGGAATAGAGCACAGGATAACAGCGTTATAAGGAGGGAATAGAGCACAGGATAACAGTGTTATACAGAGGGAATAGAGCACAGGATAACAGTGTTATACAGAGGGAATAGAGCACAGGATAACAGCGTTATACAGAGGGGAATAGAGCAAAGGATAACAGTGTTATAAGGAGGGAATAGAGCAAAGGATAACAGCGTTATACAGAGGGGAATAGAGCACAGGATAACAGCGTTATACAGAGGGAATAGAGCACAGGATAACAGTGTTATACAGAGGGAATAGAGCAAAGGATAACAGCGTTATAAGGAGGGAATAGAGCACAGGATAACAGCGTTATAAGGAGGGAATACAGCAAAGGATAACAGCGTTATAAGGAGGGAATAGAGCACAGGATAACAGTGTTATACAGAGGGAATAGAGCAAAGGATAACAGTGTTATAAGGAGGGAATAGAGCAAAGGATAACAGCGTTATACAGAGGGAATAGAGCAAAGGATAACAGCGTTATAAGGAGGGAATAGAGCACAGGATAACAGTGTTATACAGAGGGAATAGAGCACAGGATAACAGCGTTATACAGAGGGGAATAGAGCACAGGATAACAGTGTTATACAGAGGGAATAGAGCAAAGGATAACAGTGTTATAAGGAGGGAATAGAGCAAAGGATAACAGCGTTATAAGGAGGAAATAGAGCAAAGGATAACAGTGTTATACGGAGGGAATAGAGCACAGGATAACAGCGTTATACGGAGGGAATAGAGCAAAGGATAACAGCGTTATAAGGAGGGAATAGAGCACAGGATAACAGCGTTATAAGGAGGGAATACAGCAAAGGATAACAGCGTTATAAGGAGGGAATAGAGCACAGGATAACAGTGTTATACAGAGGGAATAGAGCAAAGGATAACAGTGTTATAAGGAGGGAATAGAGCAAAGGATAACAGTGTTATACGGAGGGAATAGAGCACAGGATAACAGTGTTATACAGAGGGAATAGAGCAAAGGATAACAGCGTTATACAGAGGGAATAGAGCACAGGATAATAGCGTTATACAGAGGGAATAGAGCAAAGGATAACAGCGTTATAAGGAGGGAATAGAGCACAGGATAACAGCGTTATAAGGAGGGAATACAGCAAAGGATAACAGCGTTATAAGGAGGGAATAGAGCACAGGATAACAGTGTTATACAGAGGGAATAGAGCAAAGGATAACAGTGTTATAAGGAGGGAATAGAGCAAAGGATAACAGTGTTATACAGAGGGAATAGAGCACAGGATAACAGTGTTATACAGAGGGAATAGAGCACAGGATAACAGCGTTATACAGAGGGAATAGAGCACAGGATAACAGCGTTATAAGGAGGAAATAGAGCAAAGGATAACAGTGTTATACGGAGGGAATAGAGCAAAGGATAACAGCGTTATACAGAGGGAATAGAGCAAAGGATAACAGCGTTATACAGAGGGAATAGAGCACAGGATAACAGTGTTATATAGAGGGAATAGAGCACAGGATAACAGTGTTATACAGAGGGAATAGAGCACAGGATAACAGTGTTATACAGAGGGGAATAGAGCACAGGATAACAGCGTTATACAGAGGGGAATAGAGCACAGGATAACAGCGTTATATAGAGGGAATACAGCAAAGGATAACAGCGTTATAAGGAGGGAATAGAGCACAGGATAACAGTGTTATACAGAGGGAATAGAGCAAAGGATAACAGTGTTATAAGGAGGGAATAGAGCAAAGGATAACAGCGTTATACAGAGGGAATAGAGCAAAGGATAACAGCGTTATAAGGAGGGAATAGAGCACAGGATAACAGTGTTATACAGAGGGAATAGAGCACAGGATAACAGCGTTATACAGAGGGGAATAGAGCACAGGATAACAGTGTTATACAGAGGGAATAGAGCAAAGGATAACAGTGTTATAAGGAGGGAATAGAGCAAAGGATAACAGCGTTATAAGGAGGAAATAGAGCAAAGGATAACAGTGTTATACGGAGGGAATAGAGCATAGGATAACAGCGTTATACGGAGGGAATAGAGCAAAGGATAACAGCGTTATAAGGAGGGAATAGAGCACAGGATAACAGCGTTATAAGGAGGGAATACAGCAAAGGATAACAGCGTTATAAGGAGGGAATAGAGCACAGGATAACAGTGTTATACAGAGGGAATAGAGCAAAGGATAACAGTGTTATAAGGAGGGAATAGAGCAAAGGATAACAGTGTTATACGGAGGGAATAGAGCACAGGATAACAGTGTTATACAGAGGGGAATAGAGCACAGGATAACAGTGTTATACAGAGGGAATAGAGCAAAGGATAACAGCGTTATACAGAGGGAATAGAGCACAGGATAATAGCGTTATACAGAGGGAATAGAGCAAAGGATAACAGCGTTATAAGGAGGGAATAGAGCACAGGATAACAGCGTTATAAGGAGGGAATACAGCAAAGGATAACAGCGTTATAAGGAGGGAATAGAGCACAGGATAACAGTGTTATACAGAGGGAATAGAGCAAAGGATAACAGTGTTATACAGAGGGAATAGAGCAAAGGATAACAGTGTTATAAGGAGGGAATAGAGCAAAGGATAACAGTGTTATACAGAGGGAATAGAGCACAGGATAACAGTGTTATACAGAGGGAATAGAGCACAGGATAACAGCGTTATACAGAGGGAATAGAGCACAGGATAACAGCGTTATAAGGAGGAAATAGAGCAAAGGATAACAGTGTTATACGGAGGGAATAGAGCAAAGGATAACAGCGTTATACAGAGGGAATAGAGCAAAGGATAACAGCGTTATACAGAGGGAATAGAGCACAGGATAACAGTGTTATATAGAGGGAATAGAGCACAGGATAACAGTGTTATACAGAGGGAATAGAGCACAGGATAACAGTGTTATACAGAGGGGAATAGAGCACAGGATAACAGCGTTATACAGAGGGGAATAGAGCACAGGATAACAGCGTTATATAGAGGGAATAGAGCAAAGGATAACAGTGTTATACAGAGGGAATAGAGCAAAGGATAACAGCATTATAAGGAGGGAATAGAGCAAAGGATAACAGCGTTATACAGAGGGAATAGAGCACAGGATAACAGTGTTATACAGAGGGAATAGAGCAAAGGATAACAGCGTTATACGGAGGGAATAGAGCAAAGGATAACAGTGTTATACAGAGGGAATAGAGCACAGGATAACAGTGTTATACAGAGGGAATAGAGCACAGGATAACAGTGTTATAAGGAGGGAATAGAGCACAGGATAACAGTGTTATACAGAGGGAATATAGCAAAGGATAACAGGGTTATACAGAGGGAATAGAGCACAGGATAACAGTGTTATACAGAGGGAATAGAACAAAGGATAACAGCGTTATAAGGAGGGAATAGAGCACAGGATAACAGTGTTATACAGAGGGAATAGAGCAAAGGATAACAGTGTTATAAGGAGGGAATAGAGCAAAGGATAACAGCGTTATAAGGAGGGAATAGAGCACAGGATAACAGCGTTATAAGGAGGGAATAGAGCACAGGATAACAGTGTTATACAGAGGGAATAGAGCACAGGATAACAGTGTTATACAGAGGGAATAGAGCACAGGATAACAGCGTTATACAGAGGGGAATAGAGCAAAGGATAACAGTGTTATAAGGAGGGAATAGAGCAAAGGATAACAGCGTTATACAGAGGGGAATAGAGCACAGGATAACAGCGTTATACAGAGGGAATAGAGCACAGGATAATAGCGTTATACAGAGGGAATAGAGCAAAGGATAACAGCGTTATAAGGAGGGAATAGAGCACAGGATAACAGCGTTATAAGGAGGGAATACAGCAAAGGATAACAGCGTTATAAGGAGGGAATAGAGCATAGGATAACAGCGTTATAAGGAGGAAATAGAGCAAAGGATAACAGTGTTATACGGAGGGAATAGAGCACAGGATAACAGTGTTATACAGAGGGGAATAGAGCACAGGATAACAGTGTTATACAGAGGGAATAGAGCAAAGGATAACAGTGTTATACAGAGGGAATAGAGCACAGGATAATAGCGTTATACAGAGGGAATAGAGCAAAGGATAACAGCGTTATAAGGAGGGAATAGAGCACAGGATAACAGCGTTATAAGGAGGGAATACAGCAAAGGATAACAGCGTTATAAGGAGGGAATAGAGCACAGGATAACAGTGTTATACAGAGGGAATAGAGCAAAGGATAACAGTGTTATAAGGAGGGAATAGAGCAAAGGATAACAGCGTTATACAGAGGGAATAGAGCAAAGGATAACAGCGTTATAAGGAGGGAATAGAGCACAGGATAACAGTGTTATACAGAGGGAATAGAGCACAGGATAACAGCGTTATACAGAGGGGAATAGAGCACAGGATAACAGTGTTATACAGAGGGAATAGAGCAAAGGATAACAGTGTTATAAGGAGGGAATAGAGCAAAGGATAACAGCGTTATAAGGAGGAAATAGAGCAAAGGATAACAGTGTTATACGGAGGGAATAGAGCACAGGATAACAGGGTTATATGGAGGGAATAGGGCAAAGGATAACAGCGTTATAAGGAGGGAATAGAGCAAAGGATAACAGCGTTATAAGGAGGAAATAGAGCAAAGGATAGGCGGAATTATGACTTACCGATAATTTACTTTTCATTAATCCTCATGACAGCACCTACACATGGAGGATGTCACCTTTGACCCTATCAGGAACAGGAAACACAAAGAGGTTAAAAGAGCACTTCCCACCATTCCCCTCAGTGTAATTATAACGAACCCACACAGGATTATACACCAAAAAGGGAGGGAAATATAAGGGTGCTGTCATGAGGATTAATGAAAAGTGAATTATCGGTAAGTCATAATTCCGCCTTTTCAGTGCATCCCCATGACAGCACCTACACATGGAGACATAACAACTTAGCCTTTTAGGGAGGGACCACTGCTTGGAGCACCTTTCTCCCGAAAGCCAGATCTTGAGAAGTGCCAACGTGCAACCGATAGTGCCTGTAGAAAGTGTGAGGCGAGGACCAGGTTGCTGCTTTACAAATTTGTTCGAGGGAGGCTGCTGATCTTGCTGCCCATGAAGCTGCCGTAGCTCTTGTAGAGTGTGCTTTAACACCTGTAGGGGGATCCTTCCCCATAGAAGTGTAGGCTTCACAGATTGCCATCTTAATCCATCGAGCAATGGAAGTTTTTGTTGCTTTCTTGCCCTTGTTTGGGCCTTGGAACTGTATAAGAAGGTTTTCATCCTTTCTCCAGGTTTTTGTAGTATCTAGGTACTGTAAGATGGCTCGTTTAACATCAAGACGGTGAAAGGCTTCTTCTTTCTCATTTTTTGGGTTATCACAGAAGGATGGTATCACAATATCTTGCGATCTGTGAAAATCTGTAACCACTTTAGGAAGAAAAATTGGGTTAAGTTTAAATACAATCCTATCATCTAAGATGGTACAGAAAGGTTCCATGATTGTTAAGGCTTGAATCTCTCCCACCCTACGTGCTGTGGTAATGGCTACCAAAAAAGCTGTTTTGAGTGTGAGATATCTTAATGAGACTTCATTTAGGGGTTCAAAAGGTTCCTTTGATAATCCAGATAAAACTATATTTAAGTCCCATGGGGGAGAGAGATTTTTGATGTTTGGTTTGATTCTTGCCACAGCCTTAAAGAACCTTCTGATCCATCTGTGATCTGTGATTTGAGTATCATAAATGCAACCTAATGCTGAAACCTGTACTTTTAGCGTGTTGATAGAAAGGCCTTTATCCAGCCCGTCTTGAAGAAAATCAAGGATCCTGGGGATATCTGGATGTAGCATGTCCAGGGGAAAGTCACCACACCATGATTGGTATTTTTTCCATTGTTTTAGATAGATGGAGGAGGTGACTTCTTTTTTTGTTTTTTAGGAGAGTCTCTACCACTCTTGGCGAGAGGCCTTTGGCTGATAGGAGGGACTTTTCAAAAGCCAAGCCGCTAGATGTAGATTTGCTAGATTCTGATGACGTAGAGGGCCCTGGGTCAAGAGATCTTCCTGAAGAGGGAGCAGGATTGGATCTTGAACCGCCAGCGACTTCAACAGACTGTACCATGCTCTCTTGGGCCACAGTGGAGCTATGAAGATTACTGTGGTCTGACCTGACCGTATCTTCTGTAAAGCTTTTGGAATGAGCGGGAGAGGGGGAAACGCATACGCAAGCTTGAAACTCTATTCTTGTTGAAGTGCGTCCAGGGCCATCGGCCGATCTAGTCGATTCAAAGAGCAGAATGTTTTTACCTTTCTGTTTGCTCTGGAGGCAAATAGGTCGACTTCTGGATAGCCCCACCTGTCTACTAACATGGAGAATATCTGGGAATTCAATTCCCATTCTCCTGGAAGAACCTGGTGACGACTTAAGTAGTCTGCCACCACATTCTCTGTCCCTTTGAGGTGAACCGCAGAGATGGATGACACCTTCTTTTCTGCCCAGGAGAAAATTTGTTCTGCTAGGGATTGGAGTTGGGATGATCTGGTGCCTCCTTGATGTCTCAGGTATGCCACCACAATTGCATTGTCTGTAAATATTTTGATGTCTTTCTGGATAAGGAATAATTCGGCACTCTTCAGTGCCTCTAGCACTGCTCTCAATTCCCTGTAGTTTGATGACTGACGTTTGTGATTCTCTTTCCACTGACCCTGAAAATAGAGGCCCATGAGATGTGCTCCCCAACCCCATAGGCTGGCATCCGTGGTAATCTGAATGGTTGGTTCTTGATTCCACCAAATTCCTATCACAAGGTTCTTCTCTGTCATCCACCAGATAAGAGAGGATTTCACCTTTTGTGAGATTGTCATGTTTTTGTCCAGAGACAACGGAGACCTGTCCCAACATTGTAGAATGCTCTTTTGCAGAGTTCGGGAGTGATGTTGACACCAGGGCACTGCAGGGATGCAGGATGTCATCAGCCCTAAGAGGGACATTGCGTTTCTGATTGATGTCATGGTTTTCTTTCTGAAATCTCTTACCTTTGAGGTTAGAGAGCATACTTTCTCTTCTGGAAGAAATGTCATCTGGACTCGAGAGTCCAGGATCATTCCTAGGAACTTCTTCCCGGAAGACGGAATCAAATCTGACTTGGCAAAGTTTACTATCCACCCCAGGTCCTGAAGGCATTCTACCACAACCTGAATGTGCGCATTTGGAATTAGAGAAGAGGGGGCAGTAATAAGTAGGTCGTCCAAGTAGGGGACTATGGTTATATCCCGTTGTCTCAGATGTGCCACCACCTCCAGCATAATCTTGGTAAATAACCATGGGGCGGATGAGATCCCGAATGGAAGGCACCTGAATTGATAATGTAGGGTCTGGTTCTTTGTTTTCACTGCAAATCTGAGGAATTTCTGGTGAGAGGTATGGATCGGGACGTGGAAGTATGCGTCCTTCAGGTCTATTGTTGCTAGGGCTGCCTTCTGATGTATCAGAGGAATCGTTGTTTTTATCGTCTCAATCTTGAATTTTTTAGGCCTCAGGAATCTGTTCAGGTATTTTAACTTTATAATTGTCCTGAAGGTCCCGTTGGGTTTGGGGACTAAGAATAGATTGGAATAATGCCCCAATCCGATTTCCTCCTGAGGTACTGGAACAATTGCGCCTAGGTGAATTAGATCTTCTACCCCTTCCATTAAGCGATTCCTCAGAGTGCGGGATTGACATGGGGTAGCCTGAAATTTTGGGGGGGACGAGTAGAGAAATCTATGAGATACCCCTCTTTCAAGATGTTTAGAATGAATTGATTTTTTTGTCACTTTCTCCCAATTGGTGGTGAAGAGAGAAAGTCGTCCCCCCACCTGAACACAGTCATTTATCTTTATTTTCAGAGGAGGGGTTGAGGAGGAAACCTCTTCCCTTACCTCCTTTAGGGTAGGACCATCTGCCACTTTTTCCCTTTCCTTTATACTCCTGTTTTTTTTTTTGTGTATAGGGACGAAAAGGTTTCTTATCCTTTTGTGCCTTTTTGTATGGAAAGTCTTTCTTTCTGTCAGCCGCCTTTTCTAGGATGTCCTCCAGTACAGGTCCAAACAAGAGGTTTCCCTGGAATGGAATTTGGCAGACTTTATTTTTAGATGCAATATCCCCATGCCAATGTTTCACCCATAATGCTCTTCTTGTGGCATTGGATAAGGCCGCTGATTTAGCTGCCATTCTCACGGATTCTGCCGAAGCATCAGCCAAGAATCCTGCAGCCATTTTAAGTAAAGGCATGGTAGATAACAGTTCTTCTTTCGACGTTTTGCCTGCCATATGATTTTCTAACTGTTCTAACCATATATATAGTGATCTAGCCACACTAGTGGCAGCGATATTTGGGTTTAGAATGGCCGTGGAGGCTTTTCAGGACTTGCGTAGAAGACCCTCCATCTTTCTGTCCATAGAATCTTTTAACTGAGTAGCATCCTCAAAGGGTAAATCAGTTTTTTTGACAACTTTGGCCACCTGTACATCAATTTTAGGTAGATTAGTCCATGACTCAGAATCAGCTTCATCAAAAACAAATCTCGATCTAAATTCCTTAGAAATTTGAAGTCGTTTATCAGGTTCCTTCCATTCAGAAAAAATTAGATCTTTAATGTTTTGATGTATTGGAAAAACCTTTCTCTTTTTTGGTTTTAAACCGGCAAACATTGCGTCTTGCGCAGAAAGGGTTTGTTCAATATCATCTAATTCCATGAGAGATCTGACCGCCTTAATTAACGTGTCAGTATCCTCAGAAGAGAAACAGATTTTTCCTGGTTCCTTCTGGGAAGTACCCTGAGACGACTCCATAACCACATCATCAACATTATCATCATTATTGTTTTCGGTTATACATTCTGACTCTGAGTCTGAAATAGCCCATGCTTTACGTTTTTTAGCAGGTGGAGCTCTATCTGAAACAGTGGGGGACCCCAGCTGGGCCAGAGGTGTAACAGCTGGGTTATTAGGAATCAGTCCGGCCATAGAGGCCTGGATTTCCCGGCGTATTATGGCCTTTAATTCTTCTGAGACAGATACTTGTGCAGGAGGGTTCAGTTTTGCACGGCAGATTTTACATAGCATTTTAGTATATACTTCAGGTAGTACAGCAGCGCATCCAACACAGCATTTCTCTTTGTCCCTTGATTTTTTTGGAGCCTCCATATCTCCCTATAAAGAGAAGGAGAAACCAATATGATAGGAATCACCCTGGAGGACTAACTATCATAACGTATGATAGTATTTTGTATCTCTACTCACTGAACCAGCTGGTGGGCTTCTCTCTGCAGCTTCCCCACACTCCCCAGCATCATCCATCACAAAGCACAGCAGGACACAGTGGGCTTCTCTCTGCAGCCTCCCCACACTCCCCAGCATCATCCATCACAAAGCACAGCAGGACACAGTGGGCTTCTCTCTGCAGCCTCCCCACACTCCCCAGCATCATCCATCACAAAGCACAGCAGGACACAGTGGGCTTCTCTCTGCAGCCTCCCCACACTCCCCAGCATCATCCATCACAAAGCACAGCAGGACACAGTGGGCTTCTCTCTGCAGCCTCCCCACACTCCCCAGCATCATCCATCACAAAGCACAGCAGGACACAGTGGGCTTCTCTCTGCAGCTTCCCCACACTCCCCAGCATCATCCATCACAAAGCACAGCAGGACACAGTGGGCTTCTCTCTGCAGCCTCCCCACACTCCCCAGCATCATCCATCACAAAGCACAGCAGGACACAGTGGGCTTCTCTCTGCAGCCTCCCCACACTCCCCAGCATCATCCATCACAAAGCACAGCAGGACACAGTGGGCTTCTCTCTGCAGCCTCCCCACACTCCCCAGCATCATCCATCACAAAGCACAGCAGGACACAGTGGGTTACTTACCGATCTTGTAGCTGCAGAGATTCAAAGTTGGCGCTGAAATCTCGGTGCCGCGCCGCCTCCTCACTTCCGGGTAGCTGAGGACTTCCCCCGGCGTCCGCGTGACGTCATCAACGTGCGCCCGTAACACGTGCACGTATCAGCGCCCGCATGCGCAGAAGTTTCCACTACCGCCAGGGGGAACGCCACAGGGGAGCCGCAATGGAACCCGAGGGCTTTGCGGCATCTTGTACCTCCCCCGCATAAACTCCCGGAGCGTCGCAGGGGGAGCGGGGACCGGAGGCACCCAGAAGATGCGACCGACACAGGCTGATACTGGGAAGGACCCTTAGGCCGTTCCACAAGCCCCGTCCCAGGACCCGTGACCACACAGTATCACAGGTAACCTCTGTGTTCCTTGATCCTGTCAGGAACAGGAAAAACACTGAGGGGAATGGTGGGAAGTGCCCTTTTAACCTCTTTGTGTTTCCTGTTCCTGATAGGGTCAAAGGTGACATCCTCCATGTGTAGGTGCTGTCATGAGGATGCACTGAAAAACAGCGTTATAAGGAGGAAATAGAGCAAAGGATAACAGCGTTATAAGGAGGGAATAGAGCACAGGATAACAGTGTCATACAGAGGGAATAGAGCAAAGGATAACAGCGTTATACAGAGGGAATAGAGCACAGGATAACAGTATTATATGGAGGGAATAGAGCACAGGATAACAGCGTTATACAGAGGGAATAGAGCACAGGATAACAGCGTTATACAGAGGGGAATAGAGCACAGGATAACAGTGTTATAAGGAGGGGAATAGAGCACAGGATAACAGCGTTATAAGGAGGGAATAGAGCAAAGGATAACAGCGTTATACAGAGGGAATAGAGCACAGGATAACAGTATTATATGGAGGGAATAGAGCACAGGATAACAGCGTTATACAGAGGGAATAGAGCACAGGATAACAGTGTTATATGGAGGGAATAGAGCACAGGATAACAGTGTTATACAGAGGGGAATAGAGCACAGGATAACAGTGTTATACAGAGGGGAATAGAGCACAGGATAACAGTGTTATATGGAGGGGAATAGAGCACAGGATAACATTGTTATACAGAGGGAATAGAGCACAGGATAACAGCGTTATACAGAGGGAATAGGGCAAAGGATAACAGCGTTATAAGGAGGGAATAGAGCACAGGATAACAGCATTATTCCCCCCTGGGGTTAGGGTTATTCCTCCTGGGGGACTTCTAGTATAAGCACTCTGATCTCTCATTGATCTATGCTGCATAGATATGCAGCATAGATCAATGAGATAGGCATTCGATTGCTTTTGGCAGCTGCAGCCGAAAGCATGAGTGCCGGGCCAGGATCAGCGAAGACACGGGGATCGCTCCTCCAGGACAACGTCCTGGGGGGGGGGGGGGGGCGATCTACCCCACTAGACCACCACGGATGGGCAGAAGTAAGTAATCAGATGCAGCTGTCAACTTTGACAGCTGCATCTGATTACTTTATTAGTGGGGACAGCGATCGGACCGTGCCCGCTAATACCCGCGGCTCCACTCTTAACTCCCCGAGGCGGCCGCAGGGTGTAAATATACGCCTGCAGTCGTTAAGGGGTTAAAGTCTCCCTGTTGTTATTACTTTCAAAATCTAAATCAGCAGCAGATGTGATGTAAAGCAAGTTTGGAATTTACATTCGTTATTTATCTTATAGTTATCATGGAGAACACGGCACTTCCTGTTTTCTGACTCTTTTTTTTCTCAAAAAAACAGGAAGTCCTGTGTTTACTCTGTTTTTCTCAACCAGCAAATCTGCCTTCAGGAGACTGGGCCTGGATACAGTAAGTATAGCTGTTATATAGCAGCCTTCAGGAGACTGGACCTGGATACAGTAAGTATAGCTGTTATATAGCTGCCTTCAGGAGACTGGACCTGGATACAGTAAGTATAGCTGGTATATAGCAGCCTTCAGGAGACTGGGCCTGGATACAGTAAGTATATCTGGTATATAGCAGTCAGGAGACTGGACCTGGATACAGTAAGTATAGCTGTTATATAGCAGTCAGGAGACTGGACCTGGATACAGTAAGTATAGCTGTTATATAGCAGCCTTCAGGAGACTGGACCTGGATACAGTAAGTATAGCTGTTATAGAGCAGCCTTCAGGAGACTGGACCTGGATACAGTAAGTATAGCTGGTATATAGCAGCCTTCAGGAGACTGGACCTGGATACAGTAAGTATAGCTGTTATATAGCAGCCTTCAGGAGACTGGACCTGGATACAGTAAGTATAGCTGTTATATAGCTGCCTTCAGGAGACTGGACCTGGATACAGTAAGTATAGCTGGTATATAGCAGCCTTCAGGAGACTGGGCCTGGATACAGTAAGTATATCTGGTATATAGCAGTCAGGAGACTGGACCTGGATACAGTAAGTATAGCTGTTATATAGCAGTCAGGAGACTGGACCTGGATACAGTAAGTATAGCTGTTATATAGCAGCCTTCAGGAGACTGGACCTGGATACAGTAAGTATAGCTGTTATAGAGCAGCCTTCAGGAGACTGGACCTGGATACAGTAAGTATAGCTGGTATATAGCAGCCTTCAGGAGACTGGACCTGGATACAGTAAGTATAGCTGGTGTATAGCAGCCTTCAGGAGACTGGACCTGGATACAGTAAGTATAGCTGTTATATAGCAGTCAGGAGACTGGACCTGGATACAGTAAGTATAGCTGCCTTCAGGAGACTGGACCTGGATACAGTAAGTATAGCTGTTATATAGCTGCCTTCAGGAGACTGGACCTGGATACAGTAAGTATAGCTGTTATATAGCAGCCTTCAGGAGACTGGACCTGGATACAGTAAGTATAGCTGTTATATAACAGTCAGGAGACTGGACCTGGATACAGTAAGTATAGCTGTTATATAGCTGCCTTCAGGAGATTGGACCTGGATACAGTAAGTATAACTGGTATATAGCAGCCAGGAGACTGGACCTGGATACAGTAAGTATAGCTGTTATATAGCTGCCTTCAGGAGGCTGGACCTGGATACAATAAGTATAGCTGGTATATAGCAGCTTTCAGGAGACTGTACCTGGATACAGTAAGTATAGCTGTTATATAGCTGCCTTCAGGAGACTGGACCTGGATTTCTGGTAAGTATAGCTGTTATATAGCTGCCTTCAGGAGACTGGACCTGGATTTCTGGTAAGTACAGCTTTGTTTTACAGCATGAAAAATGAATGTATATTGCAGACTTGCTTTATATCACATATACTGTGGATTAAGATTTTGAAAGTTATAAGGACAGGGACACTTTAGGTAAAGCAAAGTAGTTAGATCTGCGCTCCGCTCATCAAGCCGCTAGGCTGTCAGTGCAGCTTGCCGCTCCACCCTGGGTGTTGGGGAAAAGCTGGATCCAATCCTGAGAAATGGGAAGGAGAATCCTAGAAGGAGCGGCGGGGAGCGGAGCGCTGGAATCCTAGGAGCGGTGCGGAGCGGAGCGCTGGAATCCTAGAAGGAGCGGCGGGGAGCGGAGTGCTGGAATCCTAGAAGGAGCGGAGCGCTGGAATCCTAGAAGGAGCGGCGGGGAGCGGAGCGCTGGAATCCTAGAAGGAGCGGCGGGGAGCGGAGCGCTGGAATCCTAGAAGGAGCGGCGGGGAGCGGAGCGCTGGAATCCTAGAAGGAGCGGAGCGCTGGAATCCTGAAAGGAGCGGAGCGCTGGAATCCTGGAAGGAGCGGAGCGCTGGAATCCTAGAAGGAGCGGAGCGCTGGAATCCTAGAAGGAGCGGCGGGGAGCGGAGCGCTGGAATCCTAGAAGGAGCGGAGCGCTAAAATTCTAGAAGGAGCGGAGCGCTGGAATCGTGGAAGGAGCGGAGCGCTGGAATCCTGGAAGGAGCGGAGCGCTGGAATCCTAGAAGGAGCGGCGGGGAGCGGAGCGCTGGAATCCTAGAAGGAGCGGCGGGGAGCGGAGCACTGGAATCCTAGAAGGAGCGGCGGGGAGCGGAGCGCTGGAATCCTAGAAGGAGCGGCGGGGAGCGGAGCGCTGGAATCCTAGAAGGAGCGGCGGGGAGCGGAGCGCTGGAATCCTAGAAGGAGCGGCGGGGAGCGGAGCGCTGGAATCCTAGAAGGAGCGGCGGGGAGCGGAGCGCTGGAATCCTAGAAGGAGCGGAGCGCTGGAATCCTAGAAGGAGCGGCGGGGAGCGGAGCGCTGGAATCCTAGAAGGAGCGGAGCGCTGGAATCCTAGAAGGAGCGGCGGGGAGCGGAGCGCTGGAATCCTAGAAGGAGCGGCGGGGAGCGGAGCGCTGGAATCCTAGAAGGAGCGGCGGGGAGCGGAGTGCTGGAATCCTAGAAGGAGCGGCGGGGAGCGGAGCACTGGAATCCTAGAAGGAGCGGAGCGCTGGAATCCTAGAAGGAGCGGCGGGGAGCGGAGCGCTGGAATCCTAGAAGGAGCGGCGGGGAGCGGAGTGCTGGAATCCTAGAAGGAGCGGCGGGGAGCGGAGCACTGGAATCCTAGAAGGAGCGGAGCGCTGGAATCCTAGAAGTAGCGGCGGGGAGCGGAGCGCTGGAATCCTAGAAGGAGCGGCGGGGAGCGGAGCGCTGGAATCCTAGAAGGAGCGGCGGGGAGCGGAGCGCTGGAATCCTAGAAGGAGCGGCGGGGAGCGGAGCGCTGGAATCCTAGGAGCGGAGCGGAGCGCTGGAACCCTAGAAGGAGCGGCGGGGAGCGGAGCGCTGGAATCCTAGAAGGAGCGGCGGGGAGCGGAGCGCTGGAACCCTAGAAGGAGCGGCGGGGAGCGCTGGAATCCTAGAAGGAGCGGCGGGGAGCGGAGCGCTGGAATCCTAGAAGGAGCGGAGCGCTGGAATCCTAGAAGGAGCGGCGGGGAGCAGAGCGCTGGAATCCTAGAAGGAGCGGCGGGGAGCGGAGCGCTGGAATCCTAGAAGGAGCGGCGGGGAGCAGAGCGCTGGAATCCTAGAAGGAGCGGCGGGGAGCGGAGCGCTGGAATCCTAGAAGGAGCGGCGGGGAGCGAAGTGCTGGAATCCTAGAAGGAGCGGCGGGGAGCGGAGCGCTGGAATCCTAGAAGGAGCGGCGGGGAGCGGAGCGCTGGAATCCTAGGAGCGGCGCGGAGCGGAGCGCTGGAATCCTAGAAGGAGCGGCGGGGAGCAGAGCGCTGGAATCCTAGAAGGAGCGGCGGGGAGCAGAGCGCTGGAATCCTAGGAGCGGCGCAGAGCGGAGCGCTGGAATCCTAGAAGGAGCGAAGCGCTGGAATCCTAGAAGGAGCGGCGGGGAGCGGAGCGCTGGAATCCTAGAAGAAGCGGAGCGCTGGAATCCTAGAAGGAGCGGCGGGGAGCGGAGCGCTGGAATCCTAGAAGGAGCGGCGGGGAGCGGAGCGCTGGAATCCTAGAAGGAGCGGAGCGCTGGAATCCTAGAAGGAGCGGAGCGCTGGAATCCTAGAAGGAGCGGCGGGGAGCAGAGCGCTGGAATCCTAGAAGGAGCGTCGGGGAGAGGAGCGCTGGAATCCTAGAAGGAGCGGCGGGGAGCGGAGCGCTGGAATCCTAGAAGGAGCGGCGGGGAGCGGAGCGCTGGAATCCTAGAAGGAGCGGCGGGGAGCGGAGCGCTGGAATCCTAGAAGGAGCGGCGGGGAGCGGAGTGCTGGAATCCTAGAAGGAGCGGAGCGCTGGAATCCTAGAAGGAGCGGCGGGGAGCGGAGCGCTGGAATCCTAGAGGGAGCGGCGGGGAGCGGAGCGCTGGAATCCTAGAAGGAGCGGAGCGCTGGAATCCTAGAAGGAGCGGAGCGCTGGAATCCTAGAAGGAGCGGCGCGCTGGAATCCTAGAAGGAGCGGCGGGGAGCGGAGCGCTGGAATCCTAGAAGGAGCGGCGGGGAGCGGAGCGCTGGAATCCTAGAAGGAGCGGAGCGCTGGAATCCTAGAAGGAGCGGCGGGGAGCGGAGCGCTGAAATCCTAGAAGGAGCGGCGGGGAGCGGAGCGCTGGAATCCTAGAAGGAGCGGCGGGGAGCGGAGCGCTGGAATCCTAGAAGGAGCGGAGCGCTGGAATCCTAGAAGGAGCGGAGCGCTGGAATCCTAGAAGGAGCAGAGCGCTGGAATCCTAGAAGGAGCAGCGGGGAGCGGAGCGCTGGAATCCTAGAAGGAGCGGCGGGGAGCGGAGCGCTGGAATCCTAGAAGGAGCGGCGCGGCGCGGAGCGCTGGAATCCTAGAAGGAGCGGAGCGCTGGAATCCTAGAAGGAGCGGCGGGGAGCGGAGCGTTGGAATCCTAGAAGGAGCGGAGCGCTGGAATCCTAGAAGGAGCGGAGCGCTGGAATCCTAGAAGGAGAGGCGGGGAGCGGAGCGCTGGAATCCTAGAAGGAGCGGCGGGGAGCGGAGCGCTGGAATCCTAGAAGGAGCAGCGGAGCGCTGGAATCCTAGAAGGAGCGGCGGGGAGCGGAGCGCTGGGATCCTAGAAGGAGCGGCGGGGAGCGGAGCGCTGGAATCCTAGAAGGAGCGGAGCGCTGGAATCCTAGAAGGAGCGGCGGGGAGCGGAGCGTTGGAATCCTAGAAGGAGCGGAGCGCTGGAATCCTAGAAGGAGCGGAGCGCTGGAATCCTAGAAGGAGAGGCGGGGAGCGGAGCGCTGGAATCCTAGAAGGAGCGGCGGGGAGCGGAGCGCTGGAATCCTAGAAGGAGCGGCGGGGAGCGGAGCGCTGGAATCCTAGAAGGAGCGGCGGGGAGCGGAGCGCTGGAATCCTAGAAGGAGCGGCGGGGAGCGGAGCGCTGGAATCCTAGAAGGAGCGGCGGGGAGCGGAGCGCTGGGATCCTAGAAGGAGCGGCGGGGAGCGGAGCGCTGGAATCCTAGAAGGAGAGGCGGGGAGCGGAGCGCTGGAATCCTAGAAGGAGCGGCGGGGAGCGGAGCGCTGGAATCCTAGAAGGAGCGGCGGGGAGCGGAGCGCTGGGATCCTAGAAGGAGCGGCGGGGAGCGGAGCGCTGGAATCCTAGAAGGAGCGGAGCGCTGGAATCCTAGAAGGAGCGGAGCGCTGGAATCCTAGAAGGAGCGGCGGGGAGCGGAGCGCTGGAATCCTAGAAGGAGCGGCGGGGAGCGGAGCGCTGGAATCCTAGAAGGAGCGGAGCGCTGGAATCCTAGAAGGAGCGGCGGGGAGCGGAGCGCTGGAATCCTAGAAGGAGCGGCGGGGAGCGGAGCGCTGGGATCCTAGAAGGAGCGGCGGGGAGCGGAGCGCTGGAATCCTAGAAGGAGCGGAGCGCTGGAATCCTAGAAGGAGCGGAGCGCTGGAATCCTAGAAGGAGCGGCGGGGAGCGGAGCGCTGGAATCCTAGAAGGAGCGGCGGGGAGCGGAGCGCTGGAATCCTAGAAGGAGCGGAGCGCTGGAATCCTAGAAGGAGCGGCGGGGAGCGGAGCGCTTTGATTTCTATAAACCTGCGATTCGCTCATCTCTCTTTAGTTTCATGGACGTCTCACTGCTTGCACATCGCCGCCCTCATGTGGGTCTGTAGGTGACCGCGCTGCCGCCTCCTATACACCAGGTGGGAAAAACAGAAATTCTGCCAGGTCATCAAATGGTTACACTGAGAAAAACACAGTGTGAACAGAGCCCTAGGAGGTCACCGGAAGCTTGTGCCCCGAGAAGCAGCAGAGCGCCCCCAGCGCCGAGGAGCAGGACGCAGCTGCCCTAGAACCTTCTGTCCGTGTCACCGCTGAGTGGTAGCAATAAAGTTTTCCTTCTGTCACTGATCATTGGACTCCGGCAGATTCGTCACGCTTCGCCCATATCCGGCCGTGAGGCGGAATCTGCCCGCGCATCAACTGCGGATAAGAGCAAAGAAAAAACCGGGTCCGTTATTAACGTGTAACCCGCCTGGCAGATCCCGAGCGGAGCAGTGACAGGAGCCGCCGAATCTGCCGCGCGCCGCTCCGGAAGTGCTGGTGCTGAGGGCGGGGCCGCTAGTGTTTACCTCACTGCACGGTGATCGGTGCCGGAGCTGCGGGAAGTGACATGGCGCGGCTGGTAGCGGTGTGCCGGGACGGAGACGACGACTTCCCCTTCGGTATCCGCCAGATCCCGTTATACATCGATGACACGCTGACGGTGAGTGACGGCCGGACGGGGAGGCTGCTCGGGCCGGAGTCCTGAGGCGGAGAGGCCGCACATCCCGCTGCTGTGTCATCCGCTCAGACCGGAATGTGTGCTCGGTGCTGTGCACGGGCGGCTGCCGGCGGGGTCCTAGTGCCGGGCTGTGTGTGTGTGTGTGTGTATATATATATATATATATATATATATATATATATATAATGTATGTACCGGGGGCCGGGCTGTGTGTGTGTATATACCGGGGGCCGGGCTGTGTGTATATATACCGGGGGCCGGGCTGTGTATATATACCGGGGGCCGGGCTGTGTATATATACCGGGGGCCGGGCTGTGTGTGTGTATATACCGGGGGCCGGGCTGTGTGTGTGTATATACCGGGGGCCGGGCTGTGTGTGTGTATATACCGGGGGCCGGGCTGTGTGTGTGTATATACCGGGGGCCGGGCTGTGTGTGTGTATATACCGGGGGCCGGGCTGTGTGTGTGTATATACCGGGGGCCGGGCTGTGTGTGTGTATATACCGGGGGCCGGGCTGTGTGTGTGTATATACCGGGGGCCGGGCTGTGTGTGTGTGTGTATATATCGGGGGCCGGGCTGTGTGTGTGTGTGTATATACCGGGGGCCGGGCTGTGTGTGTGTGTGTATATACCGGGGGCCGGGCTGTGTGTGTGTGTGTGTGTGTATATACCGGGGGCCGGGCTGTGTGTGTG
>JAQFWZ010000072.1:1335535-1470535 GCA_027789725.1 Dendropsophus ebraccatus
CCGATCCTCCCCCGCTGCCTTATAACTGACTGCCGCTCCTCCCCCGCTGCCTTATAACTGACTGCCGCTCCTCCCCCGCTGCCTTATAACTGACTGCCGCTCCTCCCTCGCTGCCTTATAACTGACTGCCGCTCCTCCCTCGCTGCCTTATAACTGACTGCCGCTCCTCCCTCGCTGCCTTATAACTGACTGCCGCTCCTCCCTCGCTGCCTTATAACTGACTGCCGCTCCTCCCCCGCTGCCTTATAACTGACTGCTACCCCTCTGCACACACAGACACTTATATGTATACACCGCCCTTCTCAGGGATCCCTAGTATGGCGTGTGGATGATGGAAGGTGTAGTTCATAGAAGCCCAGTAGTACCACCCCCCCCCCCCCGTATACATTGAGGAAACATTCTCTGTATATAGTGTGTATGGGGAGGCCTATATATAGTGTGTATGGGTAGTAGGCCTGTATATAGTGTGTATGGGGAGGAGGCCTATATATAGTGTGTATGGGTAGTAGGCCTGTATATAGTGTGTATGGGTAGGAGGCCTGTATATAGTGTGTATGGGTAGTAGGCCTGTATATAGTGTGTATGGGTAGTAGGCCTGTATATAGTGTGTATGGGTAGGAGGCCTGTATATAGTGTGTATGGGGGGGAGGCCTGTATATAGTGTGTATGGGTAGGAGGCCTGTATATAGTGTGTATGGGTAGGAGGCCTGTATATAGTGTGTATGGGTAGGAGGCCTGTATATAGTGTGTATGGGTAGGAGGCCTGTATATAGTGTGTATGGGTAGGAGGCCTGTATATAGTGTGTATGGGTAGGAGGCCTGTATAGTATAGTGTGTATGGGTAGGAGGCCTGTATATAGTGTGTATGGGTAGGAGGCCTGTATAGTATAGTGTGTATGGGTAGGAGGCCTGTATATAGTGTGTATGGGGAGGCCTGTATAGTATAGTGTGTATGGGTAGGAGGCCTGTATATAGTGTGTATGGGGAGGAGGCCTGTATATAGTGTGTATGGGGAGGAGGCCTGTATATAGTGTGTATGGGTAGGAGGCCTGTATATAGTGTGTATGGGTAGTAGGCCTGTATATAGTGTGTATGGGTAGTAGGCCTGTATATAGTGTGTATGGGTAGGAGGCCTGTATATAGTGTGTATGGGTAGGAGGCCTGTATATAGTGTGTATGGGGAGGCCTATATATAGTGTGTATGGGTAGTAGGCCTGTATATAGTGTGTATGGGTAGTAGGCCTGTATATAGTGTGTATGGGTAGGAGGCCTATATATAGTGTGTATGGGTAGTAGGCCTGTATGTAGTGTGTATGGGTAGTAGGCCTGTATATAGTGTGTATGGGTAGTAGGCCTGTATATAGTGTGTATGGGGAGTAGGCCTGTATATAGTGTGTATGGGGAGGAGGCCTGTATATAGTGTGTATGGGGAGGAGGCCTGTATATAGTGTGTATGGGGGGGAGGCCTGTATATAGTGTGTATGGGGAGGAGGCCTGTATATAGTGTGTATGGGTAGTAGGCCTGTATATAGTGTGTATGGGTAGGAGGCCTGTATATAGTGTGTATGGGGGGGAGGCCTGTATATAGTGTGTATGGGGGGGAGGCCTGTATATAGTGTGTATGGGTAGTAGGCCTGTATATAGTGTGTATGGGTAGGAGGCCTGTATATAGTGTGTATGGGTAGGAGGCCTGTATATAGTGTGTATGGGTAGGAGGCCTGTATATAGTGTGTATGGGTAGGAGGCCTGTATATAGTGTGTATGGGGAGGCCTATATATAGTGTGTATGGGTAGTAGGCCTGTATATAGTGTGTATGGGTAGTAGGCCTGTATATAGTGTGTATGGGTAGTAGGCCTGTATATAGTGTGTATGGGTAGGAGGCCTGTATATAGTGTGTATGGGGGGGAGGCCTGTATATAGTGTGTATGGGTAGGAGGCCTGTATATAGTGTGTATGGGTAGGAGGCCTGTATATAGTGTGTATGGGTAGGAGGCCTGTATATAGTGTGTATGGGGGGGAGGCCTGTATATAGTGTGTATGGGTGGGAGGCCTGTATATAGTGTGTATGGGTAGGAGGCCTGTATATAGTGTGTATGGGTAGTAGGCCTGTATATAGTGTGTATGGGTAGTAGGCCTGTATATAGTGTGTATGGGTAGGAGGCCTGTATATAGTGTGTATGGGTAGGAGGCCTGTATATAGTGTGTATGGGTAGGAGGCCTGTATATAGTGTGTATGGGTAGGAGGCCTGTATATAGTGTGTATGGGTAGGAGGCCTGTATATAGTGTGTATGGGTAGGAGGCCTGTATATAGTGTGTATGGGTAGTAGGCCTGTATATAGTGTGTATGGGTAGTAGGCCTGTATATAGTGTGTATGGGTAGGAGGCCTGTATATAGTGTGTATGGGTAGGAGGCCTGTATATAGTGTGTATGGGTAGGAGGCCTGTATATAGTGTGTATGGGTAGGAGGCCTGTATATAGTGTGTATGGGTAGGAGGCCTGTATATAGTGTGTATGGGTAGGAGGCCTGTATATAGTGTGTATGGGGAGGAGGCCTGTATATAGTGTGTATGGGTAGTAGGCCTGTATATAGTGTGTATGGGTAGTAGGCCTGTATATAGTGTGTATGGGTAGGAGGCCTGTATATAGTGTGTATGGGGAGGCCTGTATATAGTGTGTATGGGGAGGAGGCCTGTATATAGTGTGTATGGGGAGGAGGCCTGTATATAGTGTGTATGGGGAGGAGGCCTGTATATAGTGTGTATGGGGAGGAGGCCTGTATATAGTGTGTATGGGGAGGAGGCCTGTATATAGTGTGTATGGGGAGGAGGCCTGTATATAGTGTGTATGGGTAGTAGGCCTGTGTATGGGGGGGAGGCCTGTATATAGTGTGTATGGGGGGGAGGCCTGTATATAGTGTGTATGGGGGGGAGGCCTGTATATAGTGTGTATGGGGGGGAGGCCTGTATATAGTGTGTATGGGGGGGGAGGCCTGTATATAGTGTGTATGGGGGGGAGGCCTGTATATAGTGTGTATGGGGGGGAGGCCTGTATATAGTGTGTATGGTTTTGCTGTCTTTTGGAAGATATAATATATATTTTTTTCCCCAGCGCCTTAACCTGCTGCAGGCACATGACCTGAGTGCGGCCATGACGGTTTCCTCCCGAGAACTCTTCAATACGCTCTCTCAGTTCCTGCCATGTGTCGGCTGTCGGAGGAGTGTGGAGCGTCTCTTCACGCAGCTTGTAGAGTCCGGGAATCCGGCGTTAGATCCGCTGTCGGTGGCGGCTGAGGGCGTCCTCACCCTGTCACACAGCTGCATGGCCGATGCATCAAAGCTCTATACTCTCTTCTATGTCTGTGGGTAAGTCGCTTCTCCTCCTTATAAGATTTTATAGGTTAGACAGTTTTCATGACCCCTGCAAGGATGGCGATTAGACGGGAGATGCACGGTGGTCTCATCACACTGGTGGGGCATGCCTCTGGCAGTCTCATCACACTGGCGGGACCTGTCTCTGGCAGTCTCGTCACACTGGCGGGGCCTGTCTGTGGCAGTCTCATCACACTGGCGGGGCCTGTCTCTGGCAGTCTCATCACACTGGCGGACCTGTCTCTGGCAGTCTCGTCACACTGGCGGACCTTTCTCTAACAGTCTCGTCACACTGGCGGACCTGTCTGTGGCAGTCTCGTCACACTGGCGGACCTGTCTGTGGCAGTCTCGTCACACTGGCGGACCTGTCTGTGGCAGTCTCGTCACACTGGCGGGGCCTGTCTGTGGCAGTCTCGTCACACTGGCGGGGCCTGTCTGTGGCAGTCTCGTCACACTGGCGGGGCCTGTCTGTGGCAGTCTCGTCACACTGGCGGGGCCTGTCTGTGGCTGTGTAACACTTAGTGTCACTGTCGTTAATTTTTTTTGCAGAAATCAATAGTCCAGGCGATTTTAAGAAACTTTGTAATTGGTCTTATTAGCCGAAAAATCAATTTTTATCATGAAAAAGCAGTTTGAAGCTCTCCCCCTGTCTTCATGGTTTTCCTATGGAGAGAGAAAGTAAAGGCAGCTAAACAGGACAACAAATAGTTAATTTACATTCACATGGCGGGCTCCCTCCTCTGACAGTCACCAGGACCTCTCTGACCTCTAATTAGGGCTCTGAATAGCTCCCCCGCTGAGCAATCCTTTGTTCTAGGCTCTCCACTGCCGCTAATCTCACTCCTCCCCCCTCCCCCCTCCCCTCTCCCCTCTCCATAGACCAGACAGGATCCGACTGATGATAGAGGTGAAAAAACAGTCGAGATTTCCTGATTTGGAGGAGTGGATGACAAAAAGGAGAGGAGGGGGGGACCTGGGAAAAGGCTTTTACATGCAGATAATGGCAGATTTGGCTAATAAACCCAATTACAAACTTTCTTAAAATCGCCTGGACTATTTCTGCAAAAAAAAATAAAAAATTTAATGACAGTGACACTTTAAAGTGACCCTGTCCCCCCTTTGTGCATTCTGACATCTCTACCCAGGTGTAATATGTAAATTTAGTGGTTTTCATACCTTATTTTATATCATACGTCATGGTGTTTGTTCAAGTAAAAAGTCATCTTATATCAACTACAGATTGGATAAGTGGGCGGGGCCTCGTGGCATTAGTGCCACTTAGCCCCGCCCACAACAACACAGTTGGCCCCGCCCCCCTCGACGGCCATTGGAACAGGCTGGCCGAAAGGTTTAGACCCCACCCCCTTCACGTCTACCAACCAATGGGCGTCAAGGGGCGGGGCCAACGGTGCCACGTAATACAATCTGTAGTTGATAAAAGGACACCTTTTACTTGAACAAGCACCATGAAGTATGATATGAAAAAAGGTATGAAAACCGCTAAATTTACCCTTTACACCTGTGTAGAGATGTCAGAATGCACAAAGTGGGGACAGTGTGGCTTTAAAGCGTCACTATCAGCAGGTTCATCCCAGAGAAGCAGCTGATATGCCGCATTAGCAGAGGAGCTCATCAGTAGATCGCTGTTAATTACATCCCCCCCATTGTTTCTTAAATCGCTAATTGCTCTTATGCTAATTCATTGCTTAAGAGCATTTGGGGCAGCGCCAAGCACCACTGCTCCCGCCCACTACAGGATGCTTCCCGTGCGTGCACGATTCCTCTGGAGGTCACTCAGGATGAAAGTATAAGTCTGTGTATGTGCGTGAGCCCACTACTATTGTGGGAGGGGGCTGGGTGGTGCTCAGGGCTGCCGGCAACACCCCAAGTGCTCTTAAGCAAGGGATTTGCATAGGGGCAATTCCCCCTTTCTGCAGTATGACGTCTGCACAGGTGTAAAGGGTCAATGTTGCAGTTTTCATACCTTATTTTATATCATACGTCATGTTCTTTTATCATCTGCGGATTGTGCTACCTGGGCGGGTATATGTGTGTGTGTATATAAAACCTTATTAGTAATGTCTGTGCTGCCCTTGCTGCAGTCCTTGCTGTATATATTTGTCTCATTAGTAATGTCTGTGCTGCCCTTGCTGTATATATTTGTCTCTTTAGTAATGTCCGTGCTGCCCTTGCTGCAGCCCTTGCTGTATATATTTGTCTCATTAGTAATGTCCGTGCTGCCCTTGCTGTATATATTTGTCTCATTAGTAATGTCTGTGCTGCCCTTGCTGCAGTCCTTGCTGTATATATTTGTCTCATTAGTAATGTCCGTGCTGCCCTTGCTGTATATATTTGTCTCATTAGTAATGTCCGTGCTGCAGTCCTTGCTGTATATATTTGTCTCATTAGTAATGTCCGTGCTGCCCTTGCTGCAGTCCTTGCTGTATATATTTGTCTCATTAGTAATGTCCGTGCTGCCCTTGCTGTATATATTTGTCTCATTAGTAATGTCCGTGCTGCCCTTGCTGTATATATTTGTCTCATTAGTAATGTCCGTGCTGCCCTTGCTGCAGTCCTTGCTGTATATATTTGTCTCATTAGTAATGTCTGTGCTGCCCTTGCTGTATATATTTGTCTCATTAGTAATGTCTGTGCTGCCCTTGCTGTATATATTTGTCTCATTAGTAATGTCCGTGCTGCCCTTGCTGTATATATTTGTCTCATTAGTAATGTCCGTGCTGCCCTTGCTGCAGTCCTTGCTGTATATATTTGTCTCATTAGTAATGTCCGTGCTGCCCTTGCTGCAGTCCTTGCTGTATATATTTGTCTCATTAGTAATGTCTGTGCTGCCCTTGCTGTGTATATTTGTCTCATTAGTAATGTCTGTGCTGCCCTTGCTGCAGTCCTTGCTGTATATATTTGTCTCATTAGTAATGTCCGTGCTGCCCTTGCTGCAGTCCTTGCTGTATATATTTGTCTCATTAGTAATGTCCGTGCTGCCCTTGCTGCAGTCCTTGCTGTATATATTTGTCTCATTAGTAATGTCTGTGCTGCCCTTGCTGCAGTCCTTGCTGTATATATTTGTCTCATTAGTAATGTCTGTGCTGCCCTTGCTGCAGTCCTTGCTGTATATATTTGTCTCATTAGTAATGTCCGTGCTGCCCTTGCTGCAGTCCTTGCTGTATATATTTGTCTCATTAGTAATGTCCGTGCTGCCCTTGCTGCAGTCCTTGCTGTATATATTTGTCTCATTAGTAATGTCTGTGCTGCCCTTGCTGTATATATTTGTCTCATTAGTAATGTCTGTGCTGCCCTTGCTGTATATATTTGTCTCATTAGTAATGTCTGTGCTGCCCTTGCTGTATATATTTGTCTCATTAGTAATGTCCGTGCTGCCCTTGCTGTATATATTTGTCTCATTAGTAATGTCCGTGCTGCCCTTGCTGCAGTCCTTGCTGTATATATTTGTCTCATTAGTAATGTCCGTGCTGCCCTTGCTGCAGTCCTTGCTGTATATATTTGTCTCTTTAGTAATGTCTGTGCTGCCCTTGCTGTGTATATTTGTCTCATTAGTAATGTCTGTGCTGCCCTTGCTGCAGTCCTTGCTGTATATATTTGTCTCATTAGTAATGTCCGTGCTGCCCTTGCTGCAGTCCTTGCTGTATATATTTGTCTCATTAGTAATGTCCGTGCTGCCCTTGCTGCAGTCCTTGCTGTATATATTTGTCTCATTAGTAATGTCTGTGCTGCCCTTGCTGCAGTCCTTGCTGTATATATTTGTCTCATTAGTAATGTCTGTGCTGCCCTTGCTGCAGTCCTTGCTGTATATATTTGTCTCATTAGTAATGTCCGTGCTGCCCTTGCTGCAGTCCTTGCTGTATATATTTGTCTCATTAGTAATGTCCGTGCTGCCCTTGCTGCAGTCCTTGCTGTATATATTTGTCTCATTAGTAATGTCTGTGCTGCCCTTGCTGTATATATTTGTCTCATTAGTAATGTCCGTGCTGCAGTCCTTGCTGTATATATTTGTCTCATTAGTAATGTCCGTGCTGCAGTCCTTGCTGTATATATTTGTCTCATTAGTAATGTCTGTGCTGCCCTTGCTGCAGTCCTTGCTGTATATATTTGTCTCATTAGTAATGTCCGTGCTGCCCTTGCTGTATATATTTCTCATTAGTAATGTCCGTGCTGCCCTTGCTGCAGTCCTTGCTGTATATATTTGTCTCATTAGTAATGTCTGTGCTGCCCTTGCTGCAGTCCTTGCTGTATATATTTGTCTCATTAGTAATGTCTGTGCTGCCCTTGCTGTATATATTTCTCATTAGTAATGTCTGTGCTGCCCTTGCTGTATATATTTGTCTCATTAGTAATGTCTGTGCTGCCCTTGCTGCAGTCCTTGCTGTATATATTTGTCTCATTAGTAATGTCTGTGCTGCCCTTGCTGCAGTCCTTGCTGTATATATTTGTCTCATTAGTAATGTCTGTGCTGCCCTTGCTGTATATATTTCTCATTAGTAATGTCTGTGCTGCCCTTGCTGTATATATTTGTCTCATTAGTAATGTCCGTGCTGCCCTTGCTGTATATATTTGTCTCATTAGTGATGTCCGTGCTGCCCTTTATATAGTAAGTAATAACTATGTACTTATCTCTCCAGGTATATATGTGTATTATTTAGTATATCCTGTTACACGTAATGATGTACAGTTGGTGGACGGTGATGGTCTCCTCAGCTGATCATCGTCCGTTACCTGGCCGGCCTCTGCCTTATTGGTCAGGCTGATTGGTCAGATTTTTTTAACAGTAGGAAATTACAAATCTCTGGCACTTTCTAGCACAAGTTGATTTGAGAGAACATTTTTTGCTGGAGCTCCCCTTTAAATGCTCCAATCGCTCCTCCAAAGGCGGACGATTCTGGGCTGTGACGGCTCGCTCAGCCAATCCCCGGCCTTGTCCTGCTTCTGTCCGTGATTGACCGAGCAGGGCTGTCACAGCCGAGATGAGGGGGACTCGAGTACATAACAGGAGGACCCCAGATCGGGGAGGTTTCTTATTCTCTCAGCCCGGGGTGGCCGTTACTTTCCTGATGTGTGGTTAGAAGCCTCTCAGCCCGGGGGGGCCGTTACTTTCCTGATGTGTGGTTAGAAGCCTCTCAGCCCGGGGTGGCCGTTACTTTCCTGATGTGTGGTTAGAAGCCTCTCAGCCCGGGGTGGCCGTTACTTTCCTGATGTGTGGTTAGAAGCCTCTCAGCCCGGGGTGGCCGTTACTTTCCTGATGTGTGGTTAGAAGCCTCTCAGCCCGGGGTGGCCGTTACTTTCCTGATGTGTGGTTAGAAGCCTCTCAGCCCGGGGTGGCCGTTACTTTCCTGATGTGTGGTTAGAAGCCTCTCAGCCCGGGGTGGCCGTTACTTTCCTGATGTGTGGTTAGAAGCCTCTCAGCCCGGGGTGGCCGTTACTTTCCTGATGTGTGGTTAGAAGCCTCTCAGCCCGGGGTGGCCGTTACTTACCTGATGTGTGGTTAGAAGCCTCTCAGCCCGAGGTGGCCGTTACTTTCCTGATGTGTGGTTAGAAGCCTCTCAGCCCGGGGTGGCCGTTACTCTCCTGATGTGTGGTTAGAAGCCTCTCAGCCCGGGGTGGCCGATACTTTCCTGATGTGTGGTTAGAAGCCTCTCAGCCCGAGGTGGCCGTTACTTTCCTGATGTGTGGTTAGAAGCCTCTCAGCCCGAGGTGGCCGTTACTTTCCTGATGTGTGGTTAGAAGCCTCTCAGCCCGGGGTGGCCGTTACTTTCCTGATGTGTGGTTAGAAGCCTCTCAGCCCGGGGTGGCCGTTACTTTCCTGATGTGTGGTTAGAAGCCTCTCAGCCCGGGGTGGCCGTTACTTTCCTGATGTGTGGTTAGAAGCCTCTCAGCCCGGGGTGGCCGTTACTTTCCTGATGTGTGGTTAGAAGCCTCTCAGCCCGGGGTGGTCGTTACTTTCCTGATGTGTGGTTAGAAGCCTCTCAGCCCGGGGTGGCCGTTACTTTCCTGATGTGTGGTTAGAAGCCTCTCAGCCCGGGGTGGCCCTTTACATGGTATGGTAAATTCTGTATTTTGTATTGTAGAAGTAAACTCTCCAGCATGATAGAAGCGATTCCGAAGAGTAAGAAGAACAAGAGGTGTCAGCTCCACTCCCTGGACACACACAAGCCCAAGCCATTGGGGTAAGTCTCTGAGGGGTGGGCGACGCAGGGCGGCCGTGTAACCAGCTGCCTCTCTGGTGGATTAGGGGCAGGATCGGCCCCGGCAATGACATCTGTTTGGCAGCTATAGGCATGCGATTGGCCTCTGTGTGATTGCCCCCATGTGATCGGCCTCGGTGTGATCAGCCCTGATGTGGTTGCCCCCATGTGATCGGCCTCGGTGTGATCAGCCCTGATGTGGTTGCCCCCATGTGATTGGCCTCGGTTGGATCGGCCTCGGTGTGATCGTCCCTGATGTGGTTGCCCCCATGTGATTGGCCTCGGTTGGATCGGCCTCGGTTTGATCAGCCCTGATGTGGTTGCCCTCATGTGATCGGCCTCTGTGGGATCGTCCCTGATGTGGTTGCCCCCATGTGATCGGCCTAGGTGTGATCGTCCCTGATGTGGTTGCCCTCATGTGATCGGCCTATGTGGGATCGTCCCTGATGTGGTTGTCACCATGTGATTGGCCTCGGTGTGATCGTCCCTGATGTGGTTGTCACCATGTGATCGGCCTCGGTGTGATCAGCCCTGGTGTGGTTGTCCCCATGTGATCGGCCTCGGTGGGCTTGGCCTCGGTGTGATCAGCCCTGATGTGGTTGCCCTCATGAGATCGGCCTCGGTGTGGTCGTCCCTGATGTGGTTGTCCCCATGTGATCGGCCTCGGTGTGATCAGCCCTGATGTGGTTGCCCTCATGTGATCGGCCTCGGTGTGATCAGCCCTGGTGTGGTTGCCCTCATGTGATCGGCCTCGGTGGGCTCGGCCTCGGTGTGATCAGCCCTGGTGTGGTTGCCCTCAGGTGATCGGCCTCGGTGGGCTCGGCCTCGGTGTGATCAGCCCGGGTGTGGTTGCCCTCATGTGATCGGCCTCGGTGGGCTCGGCCTCGGTGTGATCAGCCCTGGTGTGGTTGCCCTCATGTGATCGGCCTCGGTGGGCTCGGCCTCGGTGGGATCGTCCCTGATGTGGTTGCCCTCATGTGATCGGCCTCGGTGGGATCGTCCCTGATGTAGTTGCCCTCATGTGATCGGCCTCGGTGGGCTCGGCCTCGGTGTGATCAGCCCTGGTGTGGTTGCCCTCATGTGATCGGCCTCGGTGGGCTCGGCCTCGGTGTGATCAGCCCTGGTGTGGTTGCCCTCATGTGATCGGCCTCGGTGGGCTCGGCCTCGGTGGGATCGTCCCTGATGTAGTTGCCCTCATGTGATCGGCCTCGGTGGGCTCGGCCTCGGTGTGATCAGCCCTGGTGTGGTTGCCCTCATGTGATCGGCCTCGGTGGGCTCGGCCTCGGTGTGATCAGCCCTGGTGTGGTTGCCCTCATGTGATCGGCCTCGGTGGGCTCGGCCTCGGTGTGATCAGCCCTGGTGTGGTTGCCCTCATGTGATCGGCCTCGGTGGGCTTGGCCTCGGTGTGATCAGCCCTGGTGTGGTTGCCCCCATGTGATCGGCCTCGGCAGGTAGGACCTTGTTAACCCCTTCATGACTGAACAGTTTTACGCTATTCCAGCTGATGAGCAGAACTGTAGTGAACCATCATGCTTCTACTGTATTCTTTCCCTAATGTCAAACACCTATGTCCCTATGTCAGTCTTGGCTGTGTGTGACCTAGAACCCTCTACAACGACCTGGAACCCTTTTCAAGGTGTCCCCTGGATAGTGTCCAAGCTTCTTTCTTTCAGGGGGAACTGGCTGGACATCTGGCAGGTCATGTCTCAGGAATGCCGTGATGAAGTGGTTCTCATCGATTCCAGTTCTCTGTCGGAGACGTTGGAGAGTTATCTGCGTAAGCACAGGTACGTCTTCTGTACAGACCTTCCCCACAAGGCTTGTAGTCCCGTCCTTTACTGATCAGCTGTTCAGCACCGATACTACGCGGAGGATGAGCCGACAACACTCTGCTGCTATTGAAGGGAATAGGAGCTGACACTGCAGTACCCCAGCCCACCACTACACTTGGTATGGAGCCACCTGCACCTCTACATGGGGACCCCTGACAATCAGTAGCCTACCCTGGACATGGGCCATCAGTAGCCTACCCTGGACATGGGCCATCAGTAGCCTACCCTGGACATGGGCCATCAGTAGCCTACCCTGGACATGGGCCATCAGTAGCCTACCCTGGACATGGGCCATCAGTAGCCTACCCTGGACATGGGCCATCAGTAGCCTACCCTGGACATGGGCCATCAGTAGCCTACCCTGGCGCAGGGAACGGAGACGGACAGGGCTCCCCAGCACAGGGGACTGATAGACGATGTCTGTTAGATGACACCAACAGAAAGTACACAGCTTGTCAGTTTGATGTTTGAGGTAGGTTACAATTGAGGATGATCATAAAGTACAATATATGGCGAGAAAACACTGGATACAAGATGATGTGAGAGGGGTGAGAGCTGCGCCATGGGCCTGGGTCCTGTCAGCAGGGGTGCAGAGTTTCCTTACCCTGATTCTCTGCGCAGGACATCTCAAAGGCACCTTAACTACAACATGTCTTCCTTCCGCAGGTTTTGTACGGACTGTAAGAACAAAGTCCTCCGAGCGTACAGCATCCTGATTGGCGATGTGGACTGTAGTAAAGAGAAAGGCTACTGTGCGGCCCTGTACGAGGGGCTCCGCTGCTGTCCGCACGAGCGCCATATTCACCTCTGCTGTGAGACCGATTTCATTGCCCATCTTCTGGGCAGAGCGGAGCCTGAATTCACCGGAGGGTATGAGTATGTAACCCGCTAGAGATGGCCTCCTAGCACTTTATATTACACCTATATATAAGGATTGTTCCTGCTCTTATATATAATATATTGTTTATTGTGTGGTATTTTATATAGTAAAATGTTTATGTGGTGTGTGTGTGTGTGTATACACACACCACATACACTATGGGGGGCATTTATTAAGTCCGTCGTTTTTTACGCCGGACTTATAAATGCCCCCGCAGCTCCGGCGCTACGGGAATTTATGTAGAGGCGGACTGCCTCTACATAAATCCTGTGCGCGCCGGTGCGCACCGCCGAAAACCTACGCCAGCTGAGGACTGGAGTAGGTTTTCGGCGTACATTTGGGCGGAACGGATGGTAAATCGCGCGGACTCTGAGTCCGCCCACTACACGCCCCCTTTCCGCTACCCTGGCGTACTCGGCGGAAAGTGCCAATTTGCGAATATTTTATTCGCAGATCGGCCATTTGCATATAAAAAAAATATGCAAATCGGCACTTTCCGCTGAAAATCATCCGTTCGCCGGATGACACATGTGGCCCTATATGTATATAATATACACACACACACACTCTCTTATATAATATGTTTGTGTGTGTATATAGATATAGTGTATGTGGTGTGTATGTATGTTTAGTATGTGGTATGTGTGTGTGTGTATGTATATATATATATATATATATATATATATATATATATATATATATATATATATATATATATATATATATTATCATATAATATAATTTTTTTTTTTTTTTTTTTGGAACACGACCAGTGTTTCGAGTTAGTAGCTTCCATTGGGTGATACTTCCATATTGTTAGTCTCTTTAAAGGGGTACTCTGGCCATATAAAATAGTTCATACATAATACCCAACCCTTTATGACCTCTCCATACTCTCCACTAGGGTCGTTTGGGGAAGCCCCATACACATGCCCAATGTAAGTTTAATGTAGGAAGCTTTGACAAATGAACTTGTCAATCAGCTTCCTGTACACCCTCAGTATAGAACAGCCAGACAATGCCCTGCCTGAGCCATCCTCTAGGGGGCGGTAAAGCTGCAGCGAGAGGGAATGCCTAAAGAAGATGAGGATTACCTACTCAAAACAAGTCACAAGCTATTAGAGCTCTTATAGGCTGGAGTGTGTGGTTCATCCTCAGTGACAGGCGAGGTCCATCCGCTGGCGTCCATTAAGAGGGTCCAGCAGGCATAGGTAACAACTGTCCCATTGACATGAATGATAAAGGCGTTCATGTTTGCTGCAGTCGTTGTACAGGGCCGGGCCTGAGATGTGCACAGCGTCTGTTCTCTTACTTTATGGTACCGGTGTCACCTTTCACTGTAGAGGTCCCCGATCATTAGTGAAGGTGAATGCCGATCTGCAGAGCTTCCCGATCATTAGTGAAGGTGAATGCCGATCGATACAGGTCCCCGATCATTAGTGAAGGTGAATGCTGATCGATACAGGTCCCCGATCATTAGTGAAGGTGAATGCCGATCGATACAGGTCCCCGATCATTAGTGAAGGTGAATGCTGATCTGTAGAGCTCCTCGATCATTGGTGAAGGTGAATGCCGATCTGTACAGGTCCTCGATCATTAGTGAAGGTGAATGCTGATCTGTACAGGTCCTCGATCATTAGTGAAGGTGAATGCCGATCTGTACAGGTCCTCGATCATTAGTGAAGGTGAATGCCGATCTGTACACGTCCACGATCATTAGTGAAGGTGAATGCTGATCTGTACACGTCCCCGATCATTAGTGAAGGTGAATGCCGATCGATACAGGTCCCCGATCATTAGTGAAGGTGAATGCCGATCGATACAGGTCCCCGATCATTAGTGAAGGTGAATGCCGATCTGTACAGGTCCTCGATCATTAGTGAAGGTGAATGCCGATCTGTACAGGTCCTCGATCATTAGTGAAGGTGAATGCCGATCTGTAGAGCTCCTCGATCATTAGTGAAGGTGAATGCCGATCTGTAGAGCTCCTCGATCATTAGTGAAGGTGAATGCCGATCTGTACACGTCCTCGATCATTAGTGAAGGTGAATGCCGATCTGTACACGTCCCCGATCATTAGTGAAGGTGAATGCCGATCTGTACACGTCCCCGATCATTAGTGAAGGTGAATGCCGATCTGTAGAGCTCCCCGATCATTAGTGAAGGTGAATGCCGATCCGTACACGTCCACGATCATTAGTGAAGGTGAAAGCCGATCTGTACACGTCCCCGATCATTAGTGAAGGTGAATGCCGATCTGTAGAGCTCCCCGATCATTAGTGAAGGTGAATGCCGATCCGTACACGTCCACGATCATTAGTGAAGGTGAATGCCGATCTGTACACGTCCCCGATCATTAGTGAAGGTGAATGCCGATCTGTACACGTCCCCGATCATTAGTGAAGGTGAATGCCGATCTGTACACGTCCCCGATCATTAGTGAAGGTGAATGCCGATCTGTACACGTCCCCGATCATTAGTGAAGGTGAATGCCGATCTGTACAGGTCCCCGATCATTAGTGAAGGTGAATGCTGATCTGTAGAGCTCCTCGATCATTAGTGAAGGTGAATGCCGATCTGTAGAGGTCCCCGATCATTAGTGAAGGTGAATGCCGATCTGTAGAGGTCCCCGATCATTAGTGAAGGTGAATGCTGATCTGTACAGGTCCCCGATCATTAGTGAAGGTGAATGCTGATCTGTAGAGCTCCCCGATCATTAGTGAAGGTGAATGCTGATCTGTAGAGCTCCTCGATCATTAGTGAAGGTGAATGCCGATCTGTACACGTCCACGATCATTAGTGAAGGTGAATGCTGATCTGTAGAGGTCCCCGATCATTAGTGAAGGTGAATGCCGATCTGTACACGTCCCCGATCATTAGTGAAGGTGAATGCTGATCTGTAGAGCTCCTCGATCATTAGTGAAGGTGAATGCCGATCTGTAGAGCTCCTCGATCATTAGTGAAGGTGAATGCCGATCTGTACAGGTCCTCGATCATTAGTGAAGGTGAATGCCGATCTGTAGAGGTCCCCGATCATTAGTGAAGGTGAATGCTGATCTGTACAGGTCCCCGATCATTAGTGAAGGTGAATGCCGATCTGTACACGTCCCCGATCATTAGTGAAGGTGAATGCTGATCTGTACAGGTCCTCGATCATTAGTGAAGGTGAATGCTGATCTGTACACGTCCCCGATCATTAGTGAAGGTGAATGCCGATCTGTACACGTCCCCGATCATTAGTGAAGGTGAATGCCGATCTGTACACGTCCCCGATCATTAGTGAAGGTGAATGCCGATCTGTACACGTCCCCGATCATTAGTGAAGGTGAATGCCGATCTGTAGAGCTCCCCGATCATTAGTGAAGGTGAATGCCGATCTGTACACGTCCCCGATCATTAGTGAAGGTGAATGCCGATCTGTACAGGTCCCCGATCATTAGTGAAGGTGAATGCCGATCTGTACACGTCCACGATCATTAGTGAAGGTGAATGCCGATCTGTACACGTCCCCGATCATTAGTGAAGGTGAATGCCGATCTGTACAGGTCCCCGATCATTAGTGAAGGTGAATGCCGATCTGTACACGTCCCCGATCATTAGTGAAGGTGAATGCCGATCTGTACACGTCCCCGATCATTAGTGAAGGTGAATGCTGATCTGTAGAGCTCCCCGATCATTAGTGAAGGTGAATGCTGATCTGTAGAGCTCCTCGATCATTAGTGAAGGTGAATGCCGATCTGTACACGTCCCCGATCATTAGTGAAGGTGAATGCTGATCTGTAGAGCTCCTCGATCATTAGTGAAGGTGAATGCCGATCTGTAGAGCTCCTCGATCATTAGTGAAGGTGAATGCCGATCTGTACACGTCCCCGATCATTAGTGAAGGTGAATGCCGATCTGTACACGTCCCCGATCATTAGTGAAGGTGAATGCCGATCTGTACACGTCCCCGATCATTAGTGAAGGTGAATGCCGATCTGTACACGTCCCCGATTATTAGTGAAGGTGAATGCCGATCTGTACACGTCCCCGATTATTAGTGAAGGTGAACAGATTAGTTATAGGTGGAATTAACATAAAGACCTGATGTAAAGCAGAAGCCATTTTGATGACACTTCCCCCTTTAAATAATGACATTGGGAATCAGCATATTGACAATCAGCATATTGGGTCCATGTTACTGACTAACCTTCTGCATCCGCACCCTCTTGTCTTTGAAGACGCAGGGAAAGACATGCAAAGACCATCGAAATTGCCCAGGAAGAAGTGTTAACGTGTCTTGGAATCCATCTATATGAGAGGCTGCACAAAATCTGGCAAAAGCTGCGGGCGGAGGAGCAGACGTGGCAGATGCTTTTCTTTCTTGGAGTGGACGCATTACGCAAAAGCTTTGAGGTAAGTAATATTTCTGTGTATAACACCTTCAGTACGCCAGTGTGTCCCTTTGTTCTCTATGGGGAGGAGTAAGCCGCAGCCACAGAGCTCTGGCTGCTGCTTATCTCCCAAAAGAAAAGGGCTCAGGCAATGACTTGCCAGTAGCTTGACCCCTATGTCCACTGACTTCATTTGCTGCCGGTCGGTCAGGAGAGCCCCAAACAGCCCCCTATAGTGACTACCAGACCGGTGTATGGGATGCTTAACCCCTTCAGGACCAGGCTAATTTTTGTTTTTGCGTTTGTTTTTTCCTTCTTGTGCTTAAAAGGCCATGGCACTTGCATTTTTGCACCTACAGACTTGTGTTGCACGATGCACCGAAATATCGATACTACTATCGATATTCCGGGCGGAAAAACAGTTTGATACCAGGATTTCCTGGTATCGAAACTTAATGTTAAACTGCGCTATTATGCAGTTTAGAATAAAGTATAGCGCAGAGAGCACGGCCGGCGGCCATCTGAGCGCCGGCCGTGTTCTCTGTGTGCCGCCCCCTGCTCCCACCTGTCATCTCCTCTGTGCGCGCACCCTCTTCCCCCGTCGGCGCCAAATTCAAATAGCCGGCACATAGCTATTGCTTGTGCCGGCTATGTAACTACCGTGTTTCCCCGAAAGTAAGACAGTGTCTTACGTTCTTTTTACTCCCAAAAGTCCCACTATGTCTTACTTTTGGGGTATGTCTTATATTGGAAAAAAAAATTTAGATTTTTATTTTAACCATAAAATTAACATTTATTAACAACCTGAACAGTATGGTATTCACCACAAAACAGTTTTATAAAAGCAAGTGCCAAGAATGTCTTGTTACAACCGTATCATGACGGTATTTCCATGTAAAACATGTACAACAATGAAAAACGGTAAGAACGAACAGTCTGAATATGTTATACTGAAGATAAAACAGATTTATTCCATGACAACCATGTCATCATCTTCAGGAACATCATCATAAATATCCACACTCTGAGGTTCCTGTGGATTTTCTTGGGACTCTATTTTCTGCTGAATGATTGGCCCATATCTCTCATGAGTAGCAATGGCACTGTCCTGAAATGAGCAGGTCTTGTCCAGGTAGCCAGCTCGCAGTGCATTTGCAATGCACGTGTCAGTGATCTTATCCCATGAATTCTTCACCCAGTTCACAATTTCTGGCAGTCTGGGCTTTACAAAGTTCCCACGTACATTCCTCTCCATTCGGTTTTCAATGTAGTCATTGATTTCCGCACGAAGATGGTCCTTGAACGGCTTGTTAATGGCGATATCCAGAGTCTGAAGATAAGCAGTCATCCCTGCAGGAATCATGATTTGGTCGATTCTCCGCTCATGAAGGAAGCTTTTCATGGTTTTGGCGCGGTGTGTGCTGGCTGCATCCCAGATCAGCATCCCTCTTTTGTTCCCTCTCATAACAAGCGGCAGCATTACATCAAGCCACTTCCTTATAGCAGCTTGTGTGGCCCAGGCTTTTTCAGTTTCCAGCACATAAATGCCAGAAAACCGCTCAATCTTCTCCTTCTTGCCCTTTGCAATGAGTAGCGGTGTTACTTTAGTGCCATCCAGACGAATCGCCAATATGCAGGTGACACGTGCACTTTCATAAGCGGTGGAGGGAACGTACACTGAGGAGGCACCTCGTTGATCAATGGTGGTTTGAGCTGCTTGGCCCATAAACACAGCAGTTTCATCCATGGCGATCATGTTACACAGACTGTACTTAGAGAAGTCAATGTCATCTACAAACTTCTTGTAGGCAAATGCACGTTTAACGACCTCAGCATCTTCCAGCCTAAAGAGGGTTGTTGCTCTTCTCAATGACAGGTCATTGCGTTCAAGAAAGTTATCCACCCAGTGCTGTGATGCCTTGAATTGTTCAGGGGAAATGTCAAACTGTGGTGCCACTGCAAGAGCATATTCCTGAATCTGAGCCCTGGTCACCACCAATGTCTTTGCTCTCCTGTCCGCAACCCACTCACAGACCAGGCTTTCCAGCTCTGTATACATTGGCTGATGGCCACATCCAATCTTGCGCTTTTTAGCCATTCCGCTCTCCACTTTTTCACTCAGGTTAGTGTATTCTGCACGCCATTTTTGGACCAGTCGGTGATCCAACATTTTATTCTTGCAGAACTCCACTAAATTTTTGCCCCAAGATTCTTCGACAATCGCTTTTTTATACTCCACGGTGTAGCTCTTCCTTTTACCACTGGAACCGGAAGCGCTCATGTCTATGGGCAAAAATATAGTGTACGATATAAGAATTCCTAATATTTCATATCACAGTCTCCCATAGGATTACATCCCCGTACATTATCCCACAGCAATCGCAGCAAGTCTCCATGCAATGTACCGTATGGGGACTTGCCGCAGTGTCCATGAAAGGGTTAATGCCACAGTGCCCAGGAGAGGGTTAATGCCACAGTGCCCAGGAGAGGGTTAATGCCACAGTGCCCAGGAGAGGGTTAATGCCACAGTGCCCAGGAGAGGGTTAATGCCACAGTGCCCAGGAGAGGGTTAATGCCACAGTGCCCATGAAAGGGTTAATGCCACAGTGTCCATGAAAGGGTTAATGCCACAGTGCCCAGGAGAGGATTAATGCCACACTGTTAAGGAAAGGGTTAAGACCACACTGCCCAGCAACGGTTGGGAGGTATGGCTGTAACCCAGCCCTGCTGATTGCTATGGAGAGGGGAGGGGGGCCCTGCTGATTCCGTGCTGCTGAGAGGGGAGAGAGCGCAGCGGCCCCCCTCTCCTCTCCATAAGAATGAGCAGGGGCCGCGCTGGGTTACAGCAATAAACACACCCACGTGCTGCTGCTACGGTACTGAGAGCAGGGCCGGGTTACAGCCATACCTATGGAGAGGGGAGGGGGGCCGCTGCGCTCCTCTCTCCCCTCTCATCATCAGCAGCACGCCTTACTTGCTGTTTCTTCTTCCACGTTCAGGGACCCGCTGGGCCAATCAGAGGTGCCACCAGCGGCGCTGGGTGTGGCTTCTCCTCGTCAGGAATCCGCTGGGCCAATCAGAGGGACCACCAGCGGCTGCACATGACTGTACTGTACTATGTCTTACATTCGGGGGTATGTCTTACTTTAGCCCAGCCCCCGAAAGTCCAACTATGTCTTACTTTCGGGGGTGTCTTACTATCGGGGAAACACGGTATATAGATGCCGCTGTCACACTGACAGCGGCATTACCCCCCTCCTGAGCCCGCTCCATATACAGCAGGGGTCGGCTGCTAATGACTGCGGGCAGTCAAACCATTGTTACCAAATATATGTTCCTTATAATCGCCCCATTCCCAGGCTTATAGCGCTTTTATCCTTTGGTCTATGGGGCTGTATGAGGTGTCATTGTTTTGCGCCATGATGTGTTTTCTATCGGTACCTTGATTGCGCATATGCGACTTTTTAATCGCTTTTTATTACAATTTTTCTGGATTTCATGCGCAATTTTGCACTTTGGGATTTTTTTGCGCTTACGCTATTTACCGTGCGAGATCAGGAATGTGATTAATAGTTTGGGCGATAACGCACGCGGCGATACCAAACATGTTTGTTTATTTACTTTTATTTATAACATAAGAAAAGGGGGGTGATTCTGACTTTATTAGGGGAGGGGGATTTTTATTAATAACATCACTTATTTTTTATCTTTTACACTTATACTAGAAGTCCTGGCTTCTAGTATAAGTGCACTGATCACTCATTGATCTATGCTGTATATACTTATACAGCAAAGATCGATGAGATAGGCACTTGTTTGTTTTTGGCTGCTGCAGCTGAAATCAACCGAGTGTCGAGCTGCGATCAGCGCCATCTTGGCGGAGACCCCGGCCGGTACCACAGACGGAGATCGCTCCTCCGGGGGAGCTATCTCCGCCACTAGACACCAGGGAAGCGCTGGATCCGGTAATCGGATGCAGCTGTCATCTTTGACAGCTACATCTGATTACCTTATTAGCGGGTACGGCGATCGGACCGTGCCTGCTAATAGCAGCGGCCACGGGCTACATGAGGTACCCGGGACCGCGGCGGTTCAGAGCGGGGTCGCCGTTACTGACCCCCACTCTGCTCTATTAGCAGTGGTCTGGCTGGTGTATATGTACGGTAGCTATAATATAGATTCTACAGTATATATACACTATATCTCTATACATCTACATTAGATATATAATTTATATTCTCCCAAGAAGTCGCAGCACATCCAAATGGTGAAGAAACTTGTGATTTTTATTTCATGGTAACAATATGAGAAAGGTCTCGCAATGAGACGGAACTGTTGCACTGGCTGATATTGCTACTATGAAATAAAAATGAGCTGTAAACAGTGAGAGGAAAGAGCGGCCTATCAGGAGGAGGAGGGGACAAGTTTGCTAAATGATTGTGTGTGCAATAATATTTCATATGGCTCCCAAACCGGGCAAGTTCCCCCTGGAGCCTGGCTCATATAGACCAACCTCATTGATTAACATAAAGACTCACTCAGCTTCTGGCTAATAGACTGGCATTTTTATTGCCGAGCCTGGTTGGTCAACACCAAGTGGGGTTTGTTAAAGAGGACCAATCACCTAAATTTAACTGTCCCTGTTGTAAAAGTTCCTCTCTCCCTAAGTCTATCTCTGAAGATACAGACTGTCTTTACAGTCTGTATCTTTCTAATTTACCTAATCCATCCTAGCGGCGCAGTAAGGCCGGGCGCGGCCATCTTGATTATGTCCCTTGCGTTCCAATGGTGCGTTCCACCGTCGGACCGCAAGTGACGTCATCAACATGGCGCCCGGCTTTACAGCACCGCTACAGAGGACTGGGTAAAGTATAAGATACAGACTGCAAAGGCAGTCTGTATCTTCATAAAGTCTATTCCTGAAGATACAGACTGCTTTTGCAGTCTGTATCTTATACTTTACCCAGTCCTCTGTAGCGGTGCAGTAAAGCCGGGCGCCATCTTGATGACGTCACTTGCGGTCCGACGGTGGAACGCACCATTGGAACGCAAGGGACATAATCAAGATGGCCGCGCTCGGCCTTACTGCGCCGCTAGGATGGATTAGGTAAAATATAAGATACAGACTGCAAAGGCAGTCTGTATCTTCAGAGATAAACTAAACTGTCAGTTAGGACATTTATACACAGTGATCCCGCGCTATACAGTGCGAGATCACTGTGTATTTACAGAGCGGCGGGCAAAGGCTCATGTGAGCCCTTCCCCCCGCTCGGCATGCCGGGAGCTTCCTGTCGCGCGCCGACTCTTTTCAAAAGAGCCGGCGCGCGACAGTGAACGGAAATGCAAATATATTAAAAACCCGGCAAAAAAATTGATTAATTATATTTACAAAAATTTATTAAAAATTAAGTCTTATTAAATGGAGCAATAAAAAAAAAAACAACATTTGCCTGTGATTGGTTCTCTTTAAGGGCAGATTCTCAGTGGTGAATGCGGTTCTAGATCATGCTCGGCACCGACTCCTGCTTACACTAGATGCCGAAAAGGCTTTTGATAACGTCCGCTGGGACTGTCTGGAGTTGGTGCTGGACAAATTTGGCATAAAGGGTAATTTTAGAGTATTTTTGGTTGGGCTTACCACCCCCAAGACCTTACCACCCCCATACACAACCCGAGCGTCTTACCCCAACCTTTCCAAGTGGGGAGAGGCACCCGCCAAGGCTGCCCTCTTTCCCTGCTTCTTGTTGACCTAGCCATAGAACCGCTAGCACAACACCTACTCACCATGGACATTTTTGAAGGTGTCCGAGTTGGCAATCATCAGGTTAAACTTGCAATGTTTGCAGATGATGTCCTACTTTTTATGACTAATCTTGCACTTGTCTTAGCCCGCCTATTCACTTTCTTAGACTGGTCTGGAGCTTAGACTGGTCCCAATCCTTACGCTTAGCCGCGGACTCGCTGGGGGTGACCATAGCCGCCGCCTCCTTGACCTACCTAGGGATTAGATCTTCTGATTCACTGTACTCCCTGAATTATACACCGCTATTTTGCTAAATTATCCCTGTACCCTGGCACCATCTCCCTTATGGGGCGCTGCCACCTGATAAGGATGATCAGCTTTGCTAGACTGCTATACCCGTTACCAACCCTACCCCTTCTAATAAGACATGCAGATATCAGTGTCATGCAGGCAGCGCTCACTAATTTCATTTGGAGCCGGAAACGCCCGAGGATTTCCTTAGCAAAACTGATGTTGTTATATAAGGTGGAGGGTGGAGTAAACTTCCCCAATGGAAGAGGTTATAACCTAGTTAGACTCTCTTTTGGCACGTAATGGCAGTGATGTCTGTGGATGGGGTGGGGTCAATGATGTCTGTGGATGGAGTCGGGGGGGGGGGGGGGTCAGTGATGTCTGTGGATGGAGTCGGGGGGGGTCAGTGATGTCTGTGGATGGAGTCGGGGGGTGTCAGTGATGTCTGTGGATGGGGTGGGGTCAGTGATGTCTGTGGATGGAGCCGGGGGGGGGGGGGGTCAGTGATGTCTGTGGATGGAGCCGGGGGGGGGGGGTGTCAGTGATGTCTGTGGATGGAGTCGGGGGGTGTCAGTGATGTCAGTGGATGGAGCCGGGGGGGGGGGGGCAGTGATGTTTGTGGATGGAGCCCGGGGGGGGGGGGGGTCAGTGATGTCTGTGGATGGAGTCGGGGGGGGGGGGGGGGGGGGGTCAGTGATGTCTGTGGATGGAGTCGGGGGGGGGGGGGGGGGGTCAGTGATGTCTGTGGATGTAGTCGGGGGGGGGGGGGGGGGGGTCAGTGATTGTCTGTGGATGGAGCCGGGGGGGGGGGGGGGGGGTCAGTGATGTCTGTGGATGGAGCCGGGGGGGGGGGGCAGTGATGTTTGTGGATGGAGCCCGGGGGGGGGGGGGCAGTGATGTCTGTGGATGGAGTCGGGGGGGGGGGGGGGGTGGTCAGTGATGTCTGTGGATGGAGCCGGGGGGGGGGGGGGGCAGTGATGTCTGTGGATGGAGTCGGGGGGGGGGCAGTGATGTCTGTGGATGGAGTCGGGGGGGGGGGGGTCAGTGATGTCTGTGGATGGAGTCGGGGGGTGTCAGTGATGTCTGTGGATGGAGCCGGGGGGGGGGGGGGGGGGGGGGGGGCAGGCGGGGGGGGGGGGGGGGGGGGGGGGGGGGGGGGGGAGTGATGTCTGTGGATGGAGCCGGGGGGGGGGGGGGGGGGGGCAGTGATGTCTGTGGATGGAGCCGGGGGGGGGGGGGGGGGGCAGTGATGTCGGTGGATGGAGCCGGGGGGGGGGGGGGGGGGGGGGGGCAGTGATGTCTGTGGATGGAGCCGGGGGGGGGGGGGGCAGTGATGTCTGGGATGAGCCGGGGGGGGGGGGGGGCAGTGATGTCTGTGGGATGGAAGCCGGGGGGGGGGGCAGTGATGTCTGTGGATGGAGTCGGGGGGGGGGGGGGGGGGGGGGGGGTCGGTGATGTCTGTGGATGGAGTCGGGGGGGGGTGGGGGGGGGTCGGTGATGTCTGTGGATGGAGTCGGGGGGGGGGGGGGGGGGCTGGTCGGTGATGTCTGTGGATGGAGTCGGGGGGGGGTGGGGGGGGTCGGTGATGTCTGTGGATGGAGTCGGGGGGGGGGGGGGGGGGCTGGTCGGTGATGTCTGTGGATGGAGCCGGGGGGGGGGGGGGGGGGGGGGGGGCTGGTCGGTGATGTCTGTGGATGGAGCCGGGGGGGGGTCAGTGATGTCTGTGGATGGAGCCGGGGGGGGGGGCAGTGATGTCTGTGGATGGAGCCGGGGGGGGGGGGCAGTGATGTCTGTGGATGGAGCCGGGGGGGGGGGGGGGGGGGGGGGGCAGTGATGTCTGTGGATGGAGCCGGGGGGGGGGGGGGCAGTGATGTCTGTGGATGGAGCCGGGGGGGGGGGGGGGCAGTGATGTCTGTGGATGGAGCCGGGGGGGGGGGTGGCAGTGATGTCTGTGGATGGAGCCGGGGGGGGGGGGGGGGGGTCAGTGATGTCTGTGGATGGAGCCGGGGGGGGGGGGCAGTGATGTCTGTGGATGGAGTCGGGGGGGGGGGGGCAGTGATGTCTGTGATGGAGTCGGGGGGAGGTCAGTGATGTCTGTGGATGGAGCCGGGGGGGGGGGGGTCAGTGATGTCTGTGGATGGAGCGGGGGGGGGGGGGGGGTCAGTGATGTCTGTGGATGGAGCCGGGGGGGGGGGTGGTCAAGTGATGTCTGTGGATGGAGCCGGGGGGGGGGGGGTCAGTGATGTCTGTGGATGGAGTCGGGGGGTGGGGGGTCAGTGATGTCTGTGGATGGAGTCGGGGGGGGGGGGGGGGTCAGTGATGTCTGTGGATGGAGTCGGGGGGGGGGGGTCAGTGATGTGTGTGGATGGAGTCGGGGGGGGGGGGGGTCAGTGATGTCTGTGGATGGAGTCGGGGGGGGGGGGTCAGTGATGTCTGTGGATGGAGTCGGGGCGGTGTCAGTGATGTCTGTGGATGGGGTGGGGTCAGTGATGTCTGTGGATGGAGCCGGGGGGGGGGAGGTCAGTGATGTCTGTGGATGGAGCCGGGGGGGGGGGGGCAGTGATGTCTGTGGATGGAGCAGGGGGGGTGGGGGGCAGTGATGTCTGTGGATGGAGTCGGGGGAGGTCAGTGATGTCTGTGGATGGAGCGGGGGGGGTCAGTGATGTCTGTGGATGGAGCCGGGGGGGGGGGTCAGTGATGTCTGTGGATGGAGCCGGGGGGGGGGGGGAGGGGGTCAGTGATGTCTGTGGATGGAGCCGGGGGGGGATAGGGGGGGGTCAGTGATGTCTGTGGATGGAGTCGGGGGGGGGCGGGGGGGGGTTGTCAGTGATGTCTGTGGATTGAGCCGGGGGGGGGGGGGGATAGGGGGGGGGTCAGTGATGTCTGTGGATGGAGTCGGGGGGGGGGGGGGTGGTCAGTGATGTCTGTGGATGGAGTCGGGGGGTGTCAGTGATGTCTGTGGATGGAGTCGGGGGGGGGTCAGTGATGTCTGTGGATGGAGTCGGGGGGGGGGGGTGTCAGTGATGTCTGTGGATGGAGTCGGGGGTGTCAGTGATGTCTGTGGATGGAGCCGGGGGGGGGGGGCAGTGATGTCTGTGGATGGAGTCGGGGGGGGGGGGCAGTGATGTCTGTGGATGGAGTCGGGGGGGGGGGGCAGTGATGTCTGTGGATGGAGCCGGGGGGGGGGGGGGGTCAGTGATGTCTGTGGATGGAGTCGGGGGGGGGGGGGTTGTCAGTGATGTCTGTGGATGGAGCCGGGGGGGGGGGGATAGGGGGGGGGTCAGTGATGTCTGTGGATGGAGTCGGGGGGGGGGGGGTCAGTGATGTCTGTGGATGGAGTCGGGGGGGCAGTGATGTCTGTGGATGGAGTCGGGGGGGGGGGGGCTGGTCGGTGATGTCTGTGGATGGAGCCGGGGGGGGGTCAGTGATGTCTGTGGATGGAGCCGGGGGGGGGCAGTGATGTCTGTGGATGAGCCGGGGGGGGGGCAGTGATGTCTGGGATGAGTCGGGGGGGGGGGGGGCAGTGATGTCTGTGGATGGAGCGGGGGGGGGGGCAGTGATGTCTGTGGATGGAGCCGGGGGGGGGGGGGGGTCAGTGATGTCTGTGGATGGAGCCGGGGGGGGGGGGCAGTGATGTCTGTGATGGAGTCGGGGGGAGGTCAGTGATGTCTGTGGATGGAGTCGGGGGGGGGGGGGTCAGTGATGTCTGTGGATGAGCCGGGGGGGGGGGGGGGTTGTCAGTGATGTCTGTGGATGGAGCCGGGGGGGGGGGGGGTCAGTGATGTCTGTGGATGGAGTCGGGGGGTGGGGGGTCAGTGATGTCTGTGGATGGAGTCGGGGGGGGGGGGGGGTCAGTGATGTCTGTGGATGGAGTCGGGGGGGGGGGTCAGTGATGTCTGTGGATGGAGTCGGGGGGGGGGGTCAGTGATGTCTGTGGATGGAAGTCGGGGGGTGTCAGTGATGTCTGTGGATGGGGTGGGGTCAGTGATGTCTGTGGATGAAGCGGGGGGGGGGAGGTCAGTGATGTCTGTGGATGGAGACGGGGGGGGGGGGGGCAGTGATGTCTGTGGATGGAGCAGGGGGGTGGGGGGCAGGGATGTCTGTGGATGGAGTCGGGGGGAGGCAGTGATGTCTGTGGATGGAGCCGGGGGGGGTCAGTGATGTCTGTGGATGGAGCCGGGGGGGGGGGGGGGGGGCGGGGGGGGGGGTCAGTGATGTATGTGGATGGAGCCGGGGGGGGGGGAGGGGGTCAGTGATGTCTGTGGATGGAGCCGGGGGGGGGATAGGGGGGGTCAGTGATGTCTGTGGATGGAGTCGGGGGGGGCGGGGGGGGGTTGTCAGTGATGTCTGTGGATTGAGCCGGGGGGGGGGGGGGGATAGGGGGGGGGTCAGTGATGTCTGTGGATGGAGTCGGGGGGGGGGGGGTGGTCAGTGATTTCTGTGGATGGAGTCGGGGGGTGTCAGTGATGTCTGTGGATGGAGTCGGGGGGGGGTCAGTGATGTCTGTGGATGGAGTCGGGGGGGGGGGGTGTCAGTGATGTCTGTGGATGGAGTCGGGGGGTGTCAGTGATGTCTGTGGATGGAGCGGGGGGGGGGGGCAGTGATGTCTGTGGATGGAGCCGGGGGGGGGGGGCAGTGATGTCTGTGGATGGAGTCGGGGGGGGGGGGGGCAGTGATGTCTGTGGATGGAGCCGGGGGGGGGGGGGTCAGTGATGTGTGTGGATGGAGTCGGGGGGGGGGGGGGGGTTGTCAGTGATGTCTGTGGATGGAGCGGGGGGGGGGGATAGGGGAGGGTCAGTGATGTCTGTGGATGGAGTCGGGGGGGGCAGTGATGTCTGTGGATGGAGTCGGGGGGGGCAGTGATGTCTGTGGATGGAGTCGGGGGGGGGCAGTGATGTCTGTGGATGGAGTCGGGGGGGGGCAGTGATGTCTGTGGATGGAGTCGGGGGGGCAGTGATGTCTGTGGATGGAGTCGGGGGGGGGCAGTGATGTCTGTGGATGGAGTCGGGGGGGGGCAGTGATGTCTGTGGATGGAGTCGGGGGGGGGGCAGTGATGTCTGTGGATGGAGTCGGGGGGGGGCAGTGATGTCTGTGGATGGAGTCGGGGGGGGGCAGTGATGTCTGTGGATGGAGTCGGGGGGGGGCAGTGATGTCTGTGGATGGAGTCGGGGGGGGGGCAGTGATGTCTGTGGATGGAGTCGGGGGGGGCAGTGATGTCTGTGGATGGAGTCGGGGGGGTAGTGATGTCTGTGGATGGACGCCTTGCTGAGATATTTCCCATGTCCTGTATGTGTATACACACACACACACACACACACACACATATACAGGGGGGTCCTCCTCTGCCAGTATACTGGTGATATATATACACACACATATATACAGGGGGGTCCTCCTCTGCCAGTATACTGGTGATATATACACACACATATATACAGGGGGGTCCTCCTCTGCCAGTATACTGGTGATATATATACACACATATATACAGGGGGGTCCTCCTCTGCCAGTATACTGGTGATATATACACACACATATATACAGGGGGGTCCTCCTCTGCCAGTATACTGGTGATATATATACACATATATACAGGGGGGTCCTCCTCTGCCAGTATACTGGTGATATATATACACACATATATACAGGGGGGTCCTCCTCTGCCAGTATACTGGTGATATATATACACACATATATACAGGGGGGTCCTCCTCTGCCAGTATACTGGTGATATATATACACACACATATACAGGGGGGTCCTCCTCTGCCAGTATACTGGTGATATATATACACACACATATATACAGGGGGGTCCTCCTCTGCCAGTATACTGGTTATATATATACACATATATACAGGGGGGTCCTCCTCTGCCAGTATACTGGTGATATATACACACACATATATACAGGGGGGTCCTCCTCTGCCAGTATACTGGTGATATACATACACACACATATATACAGGGGGGTCCTCCTCTGCCAGTATACTGGTGATATATATACACATATATACAGGGGGGTCCTCCTCTGCCAGTATACTGGTGATATATACACACACATATATACAGGGGGGTCCTCCTCTGCCAGTATACTGGTGATATACATACACACACATATATACAGGGGGGTCCTCCTCTGCCAGTATACTGGTGATATATACACATATATACAGGGGGGTCCTCCTCTGCCAGTATACTGGTGATATATATACACATATATACAGGGGGGTCCTCCTCTGCCAGTATACTGGTGATATATACACACATATATACAGGGGGGTCCTCCTCTGCCAGTATACTGGTGATATACACACACATATATACAGGGGGGTCCTCCTCTGCCAGTATACTGGTGATATACACACACATATATACAGGGGGGTCCTCCTCTGCCAGTATACTGGTGATATATACACACATATATACAGGGGGGTCCTCCTCTGCCAGTATACTGGTGATATACATACACATATATACAGGGGGGTCCTCCTCTGCCAGTATACTGGTGATATATATACACACATATATACAGGGGGGTCCTCCTCTGCCAGTATACTGGTGATATATACACACATATATACAGGGGGGTCCTCCTCTGCCAGTATACTGGTGATATATACACACACATATACAGGGGGGTCCTCCTCTGCCAGTATACTGGTGATATACATACACATATATACAGGGGGGTCCTCCTCTGCCAGTATACTGGTGATATATATACACATATATACAGGGGGGTCCTCCTCTGCCAGTATACTGGTGATATATATACACACATATATACAGGGGGGTCCTCCTCTGCCAGTATACTGGTGATATATACACATATATACAGGGGGGTCCTCCTCTGCCAGTATACTGGTGATATACATACACATATATACAGGGGGGTCCTCCTCTGCCAGTATACTGGTGATATATATACACATATATACAGGGGGGTCCTCCTCTGCCAGTATACTGGTGATATATATACACACATATATACAGGGGGGTCCTCCTCTGCCAGTATACTGGTGATATATATACACACACACATATACAGGGGGGTCCTCCTCTGCTGGGATTCTGTTGATATACACAGGGTGGCCAGAAGTCTGTATACACCCGGATAAGATGGGAGTGGTGGCTGATATCACCGTTTGTGGCATATTAGTACATGGGGAAACAAAGCTGCCGTTTTGGATTCAAGGTTACTTTTTTCAATGGAAAGGGGGTCATGTGACACATCAAACACATAGAGAATTGTACAAGAAAAACAATGGTGTGGGCGCCACCCGGCCTCAATTGCCCCCTCATGTACTAATATGCCACAAACGGTGATATCAGCCACCAATTCCATCTGATCAGGGTGTATCCAGACATACGGCCCACCCTGTACATATGTGTGTGTATATTATCCTGTGTGTATATATATATATATATATATATATATATATATATATATATATGTATATGTATATGTATAACCCCCCGGAGGAGCAGGCTAGGTGATCAGCCACCAATTCCATCTTATCAGGGTGTATCCAGACATACGGCCCACCCTGTACATATGTGTGTGTATATATATATATGTATATATATATATATATATATATATATATATGTATAACCCCCCCGGAGGAGCAGGTAAGGTGATCAGCCACCAATTCCATCTGATCAGGGTGTATCCAGACATACGGCCCACCCTGTACATATGTGTGTATATCATCCTGTGTGTGTGTATATATATGTGTATAACCCCCCGGAGGAGCAGGCAAGGTGATCAGCCACCAATTCCATCTGATCAGGGTGTATCCAGACATACGGCCCACCCTGTACATATGTGTGTGTATATCATCCTGTGTATATATATATATATATGTATATGTATAACCCCCCGGAGGAGCAGGCTAGGTGATCAGCCACCATTTCCATCTTATCAGGGTGTATCCAGACATACGGCCCACCCTGTACATATGTGTGTGTATATCATCCTGTGTATATATATATATATATATATGTATATATATATATATATATATGTATAACCCCCCGGAGGAGCAGGCTAGGTGATCAGCCACCAATTCCATCTTATCAGGGTGTATCCAGACATACGGCCCACCCTGTACATATGTGTGTGTATCATCCTGTGTGTATATATATATATATATATATATATGTGTATAACCCCCCGGAGGAGCAGGCAAGGTGATCAGCCACCAATTCCATCTTATCAGGGTGTATCCAGACATACGGCCCACCCTGTACATATGTGTGTGTATCATCCTGTGTGTATATATATATATATGTATAACCCCCCGGAGGAGCAGGCAAGGTGATCAGCCACCAATTCCATCTTATCAGGGTGTATTCAGACATACGGCCCAACCTGTACATATGTGTGTGTATCATCCTGTTTATATATATATATATATATATGTATATGTATAACCCCCCGGAGGAGCAGGCTAGGTGATCAGCCACCAATTCCATCTTATCAGGGTGTATCCAGACATACGGCCCACCCTGTACATATGTGTGTGTATCATCCTGTGTGTGTGTATATATATATGTATAACCCCCCGGAGGAGCAGGCAAGGTGATCAGCCACCAATTCCATCTTATCAGGGTGTATTCAGACATACGGCCCACCCTGTACATATGTGTGTGTATATCATCCTGTGTGTATATATATATGTATATGTATAACCCCCCGGAGGAGCAGGCTAGGTGATCAGCCACCAATTCCATCTTATCAGGGTGTATCCAGACATACGGCCCACCCTGTACATATGTGTGTGTATATCATTCTGTGTGTATATATATATATATGTATAACCCCCCGGAGGAGCAGGCTAGGTGATCAGCCACCAATTCCATCTTATCAGGGTGTATCCAGACATACGGCCCACCCTGTACATATGTGTGTGTATCAAGGAGTGTATTAAAGGAGAATTCTGGGGTCTGTTAAAAAAAAAACAATCACCAAAAAAACAAGAGATCATGTAGACCTTTTGTATAGTAACAGTTTGAGCCCAGAATCGCCACTCTCGGACCCCCACATGGCCCGTTCTGACTATAAGCTGGTGTCACTTCCTGTCCAAGCTCTGTTACTCTGCCACGCCCACTGTATACGCCCCTTTCCTCCTTGTCCAGCCCACTCAGTCAAACCTTGCTGTTTGTCCCACCCCCTGAATGTTAGCACCCTCCCAGTGCTTAGCCTGTATCCTCTGTGCCATCACTGCTAGTGTCTGCACCCCTAATGTGCAGCTATGCAAAATGGTAAATTACACTGACAAATCCCCACATAGTATACACAGCCGCCCTCTCCTCCTCTTCTGGTCACTGCTCACACTGTCTTCTCAGTGAGCCTGCATAGCCTGTCATGCTTTGTCCCCCCTGCAGCCCCCACCTCCTCCCGTCCTGATCACAGCTCATACAGAGCTCCCAGCCTGCCTGCTCCAGCATCTCATGCCCTCTCCTCCCCACCTCCTCCCGTCCTGATCACAGCTCATACAGAGCTCCCAGCCTGCCTGCTCCAGCATCTCATGCCCTCTCCTCCCCACCTCCTCCCGTCCTGATCACAGCTCATACAGAGCTCCCAGCCTGCCTGCTCCAGCATCTCATGCCCTCTCCTCCCCACCTTCTCTGTCCGTATCACAGCTCATACAGAGCTCCCAGCCTGCCTGCTCCAGCATCTCATGCCCTCTCCTCCCCACCTTCTCTGTCCGTATCACAGCTCATACAGAGCTCCCAGCCTGCCTGCTCCAGCATCTCATGCCCTCTCCTCCCCACCTCCTCCCGTCCTGATCACAGCTCATACAGAGCTCCCAGCCTGCCTGCTCCAGCATCTCATGCCCTCTCCTCCCCACCTCCTCCCGTCCTGATCACAGCTCATACAGAGCTCCCAGCCTGCCTGCTCCAGCATCTCATGCCCTCTCCTCCCCACCTCCTCCCGTCCTGATCACAGCTCATACAGAGCTCCCAGCCTGCCTGCTCCAGCATCTCATGCCCTCTCCTCCCCACCTTCTCTGTCCGTATCACAGCTCATACAGAGCTCCCAGCCTGCCTGCTCCAGCATCTCATGCCCTCTCCTCCCCACCTCCTCCCGTCCTGATCACAGCTCATACAGAGCTCCCAGCCTGCCTGCTCCAGCATCTCATGCCCTCTCCTCCCCACCTCCTCCCGTCCTGATCACAGCTCATACAGAGCTCCCAGCCTGCCTGCTCCAGCATCTCATGCCCTCTCCTCCCCACCTTCTCTGTCCGTATCACAGCTCATACAGAGCTCCCAGCCTGCCTGCTCCAGCATCTCATGCCCTCTCCTCCCCACCTCCTCCCGTCCTGATCACAGCTCATACAGAGCTCCCAGCCTGCCTGCTCCAGCATCTCATGCCCTCTCCTCCCCACCTTCTCTGTCCGTATCACAGCTCATACAGAGCTCCCAGCCTGCCTGCTCCAGCATCTCATGCCCTCTCCTCCCCACCTTCTCTGTCCGTATCACAGCTCATACAGAGCTCCCAGCCTGCCTGCTCCAGCATCTCATGCCCTCTCCCACAGCCCCCACCTCCTCCCGTCCTGATCACAGCTCATACGGAGCTCCCAGCCTGCCTGCTCCAGCATCTCATGCCCTCTCCTCCCCACCTTCTCTGTCCGTATCACAGCTCATACAGAGCTCCCAGCCTGCCTGCTCCAGCATCTCATGCCCTCTCCTCCCCACCTTCTCTGTCCGTATCACAGCTCATACAGAGCTCCCAGCCTGCCTGCTCCAGCATCTCATGCCCTCTCCTCCCCACCTCCTCCCGTCCTGATCACAGCTCATACAGAGCTCCCAGCCTGCCTGCTCCAGCATCTCATGCCCTCTCCTCCCCACCTCCTCCCGTCCTGATCACAGCTCATACAGAGCTCCCAGCCTGCCTGCTCCAGCATCTCATGCCCTCTCCTCCCCACCTTCTCTGTCCGTATCACAGCTCATACAGAGCTCCCAGCCTGCCTGCTCCAGCATCTCATGCCCTCTCCTCCCCACCTTCTCTGTCCGTATCACAGCTCATACAGAGCTCCCAGCCTGCCTGCTCCAGCATCTCATGCCCTCTCCTCCCCACCTCCTCCCGTCCTGATCACAGCTCATACAGAGCTCCCAGCCTGCCTGCTCCAGCATCTCATGCCCTCTCCTCCCCACCTCCTCCCGTCCTGATCACAGCTCATACAGAGCTCCCAGCCTGCCTGCTCCAGCATCTCATGCCCTCTCCTCCCCACCTTCTCTGTCCGTATCACAGCTCATACAGAGCTCCCAGCCTGCCTGCTCCAGCATCTCATGCCCTCTCCTCCCCACCTCCTCCCGTCCTGATCACAGCTCATACAGAGCTCCCAGCCTGCCTGCTCCAGCATCTCATGCCCTCTCCTCCCCACCTCCTCCCGTCCTGATCACAGCTCATACAGAGCTCCCAGCCTGCCTGCTCCAGCATCTCATGCCCTCTCCTCCCCTCCCCACCTTCTCTGTCCGTATCACAGCTCATACAGAGCTCCCAGCCTGCCTGCTCCAGCATCTCATGCCCTCTCCTCCCCACCTCCTCCCGTCCTGATCACAGCTCATACAGAGCTCCCAGCCTGCCTGCTCCAGCATCTCATGCCCTCTCCTCCCCACCTTCTCTGTCCGTATCACAGCTCATACAGAGCTCCCAGCCTGCCTGCTCCAGCATCTCATGCCCTCTCCTCCCCACCTTCTCTGTCCGTATCACAGCTCATACAGAGCTCCCAGCCTGCCTGCTCCAGCATCTCATGCCCTCTCCTCCCCACCTCCTCCCGTCCTGATCACAGCTCATACAGAGCTCCCAGCCTGCCTGCTCCAGCATCTCATGCCCTCTCCCACAGCCCCCACCTCCTCTCGATCTGATTACAGCACACAGGTGTTCTCAGTGTGGCTGCTCTAGTCTGCCGTACTTTCTCCCCCTCAGCAGCCCCCACCTCCTCCCGTCCTGATTGCTGTACAGAACGGGTTGTAGTCAGTGTCTCTGTACAGGAAGGAGGCATCTCTATGAATATGTATGAGGCTGGGAGGCGTGCCAGGAGCTCAGAGGACGCCTGTACAGTGACGTGGCAAGCCCTACATCACGACCCAAGGTGCAGCAGGGATCCTGCACTCGTCGTGACGTCAGCACAGAATGAGGAAGTAAGCCACTTCCTGCAGCTGGAGACCCAGGGGAAAGTCTGGTAAGGGACCATAATCTGACATGAGTGTACATTAGGAACTTATATAACTTTTTATGTAGGGAGGAAGTGGGGGGAAAAAAATTTTGCCGGACTTTTCCTTTAATTTCTAATCAGCCAATCACATGGCGGCAACTCAGTGCATTTAGGCATGTAGACATGGTCAAGACAATCTCCTGCAGTTCAAACCGAGCATCAGTATGGGGAAGAAAGGTGATGTGAGGCCTTTGAACGGGGCATGGTTGTTGGTGCCAGAAGGGCTGGTCTGAGTATTTCAGAAACTGCTGATCTACTGGGATTTTCACGCACAACCATCTCTAGGGTTTACAGAGAATGGTCCGAAAAAGAAAAACCATCCAGTGAGCGGCCGTTCTGTGGGCGGAAATGCCTTGTTGATGCCAGAGGTCAGAGGAGAATGGGCAGACTGGTTCCAGCTGATAGAAAGGCAACAGTGACTCAAATAGCCAACCGTTACAACCAAGGTAGGCAGAAGAGCATCTCTGAACGCACAGTACGGCCAACTCTGAGGCAGATGGGCTACAGCAGCAGAAGACCACCCATTACTAGCATGGTGTACCTAATAAAGTGGCCGGTGAGTGTCTATCACCAGTGTCCTGGCAGAGGAGGACCCCCCGGAGGAGCAGGCAAGGTGATCAGCCACCAATTCCATCTTATCAGGGTGTATCCAGACATACTGCCCACCCTGTACATATGTGTGTGTATATCATCCTGTTTATATATATATATGTGTATATGTATAACCCCCCGGAGGAGCAGGCTAGGTGATCAGCCACCAATTCCATCTTATCAGGGTGTATCCAGACATACGGCCCACCCTGTACATGTGTGTGTATATCATCCTGTGTGTATATATATATATATATATGTATAACCCCCCGGAGGAGCAGGCAAGGTGATCAGCCACCATTTCCATCTTATCAGGGTGTATCCAGACATACGGCCCACCCTGTACATATGTGTGTGTATATCATCCTGTGTATATATATATATATGTATATGTATAACCCCCCGGAGGAGCAGGCAAGGTGATCAGCCACCAATTCCATCTTATCAGGGTGTATCCAGACATACGGCCCACCCTGTACATATGTGTGTGTATATCATTCTGTGTGTGTGTGTGTGTGTATATATATGTGTATAACCCCCCGGAGGAGCAGGCTGGGTGATCAGCCAGCAATTCCATCTTATCAGGGTGTATCCAGACATACGGCCCACCCTGTACATATGTGTGTGTATATCATTCTGTGTGTGTGTATATATATGTGTATAACCCCCCGGAGGAGCAGGCTGGGTGATCAGCCAGCAATTCCATCTTATGCACCCTGCCTGAACTACCTACCCTGAGCTGAGGAGCGGATTAAAGGAGTATTCCAGGTGAAATGCATGCTGAATCACCCCCCTCCTGAAGACTAACAATTCCTTCCATACCTATATCTATTCAGTCTCCTTCCCCCAGTTCTCAACTGCTGCTTTCTGCTGAACACACAAAAATCTGTGTGTGAGCTTTTCTCTGTCTCCCCCTCCTCTCTTCTGAGACGGCTGATGTAAACAAGTGCCTGGCAGGCTGTATCTGCACCCTGTGATTCTGGGAGGGTTACTGTGAGGTCACAAGTAACTTGACCTTAGGTTACCTTTCCCAGGGAGTGTGGTAAGGGAGGGATAAAGCAGCACTCGGGTGAGATATACTAAGGACATGCTGTCTGGGTAATGTGCAATATACTTGTGAGGATATCTCCTTTTGGTGGCCATCCCCTGCCTGTGATCTGCCCAGTATATATGTATGTAGGTTATCTGTTTCTGTTGGCTATGCGATGTAACGCAGTCCTCCTCTATCCACCCTATGTGGGGGATTCTGTATAGGCTCCAGCTCTTATTCATTCATATATTTATACCAAGTTTGAACATATTCAATAAAAATGATATATTTTTTCACATTTTGGTCTTGCCTTTCCTTGGGTCGGGGGGTTTCCTTGGTTTGGTTTTCCCCCCAGACCCATGTGTTCTTTTGTTGTTTTTGTTTAAGGATTCAATGCATATACAGACCTCACCTATTTGAGCCTACTATATAAAGGGAGGGATATGTAGTGCACCTGCAGTAGATCAGAAAATAGCAATGCCAAAAGTAGTTCCTTAAAGGGCTTGTCCACCAAAAATATTTTCTTTCAAATCAATTAGTGACAGAGATTAGTAATTTACTTCTAATAGAAAAAAATCTCCAGTCTTAAAGCACTTATCAGCTGCTGTATGTCCTGCAGGAAGTGGTGTATTCCGTCCAGTCTGACACAGTGCTGTCTCCTGCCACCACTGTCCATCCCCATAGAAAACCTCTCCTGCTCCGGACAGTTCCTGACATGGACAGAGGTGGCAGCAGAGAGCACTGTGTCAGACTGGAGAGAATACACCACTTCCTGCAGGACATTCAGCAGTTGATAAGTACTAGAAGATTGGAAATGTTTTAATAGAAACAAATTACAAATCTCTGGAACTTTCTGCCACCAGTGGCTTAGAAAGCTTTTTCTTTTTGTGAACTCCCCCTTTAAGGCTTTTTGGGATCAGCCATGAGAGGATTGATGGGGGCCTCTTGCTGTACACTCCAGCCTGTACTCAGTCGGTGGGCTAATGGTTTGTGCTTTTCCATGTTGTAGATGACGGTGGAGAAAGTGCAAGGAATCAGCCGTCTGGAGCAGCTGTGCGAGGAGTTCCTGGAGGAGGAGAGAGTCCAAGAGCTGAAACAGGAGAAGAAGCGCCAGAAGAAGAAGAATAGAAGGAAAAATAAGTGCACCTGTGCCATAGCAGGAGAACAGAAAGAACGGACGAGTGAGAAGGATGTGAGTAGTTACTCCTACCTTCCTCTTCGGCACCCTACCCAAGCACCATTAGGAGCACTGCCTCACCCACATAGATCCAATGCCTCCCCCCCCCTCTAGTCATAATCAATGGTGCATCGGCGCTATGGGCACGGGCAGCGCTCCTAACAGTTTAACCAGACCATGGAGCCTACTACTAACTGCATTGGGGCATCGCTGAGGAGTAGGGATAGAGACACAGCTTCCTTCTTGGCATCTTCTGTACAACAGGGATAGATTGGTCTAATATGCTGATTGTTCCCCTTTAAATTTGACCTAAAAGTAATTACTGAAAGTAAAGAGAACTCAAACTAAATGATCTCAAGAGATGGGTAAGGTGCTTGTGTGTCTGGGCGTTGCCATGTGACTAACATTACCAGGCTTAAAGGGTTACTCCAGAGAAGGATACTTCCCTTTGGCCTGGGTGGTGATAGGTTACATCTGCCGGACCCTCTGAGGGTCCTCTGTTATGTATGTGATCTGTTTGGTCATTCGGCATTGGACATAAGTGAGCATGTATGCTATTAGGGAATGGTAGGTCTGGGTCGTCCACAAGAGGAGGAGCATAATATTACGTAGGTGGAAGGGCCAGCGCCCCGTAGGTGGAAGGGCCAGCGCCCCGTAGGTGGAAGGGCCAGCGCCCCATAGGTGGAAGGGCCGGCGCCCCGTAGGTGGAAGGGCCGGCGCCCCGTAGGTGGAAGGGCCGGCGCCCCGTAGGTGGAAGGGCCGGCGCCCCGTAGGTGGAAGGGGAAGCATACTAAGTGATGGGAGGTCACAGCTGAAACACACTTTAAATACTGCATGCCCGTAGGGCGGGTGATAAATCCAAATTAGGCGTCCTTTAGATTATATTGTAATATTGTATCCTTCTCCTCTGTAATATTATGCTCCTCCTCCTCTGTAATATTATCCTCCTCCTCCTCCTCCTCCTCTGTAATATTGTATCCTTCTCCTCTGTAATATTATCCTCTTCCTCTGTAATATTGTATCCTCCTCCTCTGTAATATTGTATCTTCCTCCTCTGTAATAATATCCTCCTCCTCATCTGTAATATTATCCTCCTCCTCATCTGTAATATTGTATCCTCCTCCTCTGTAATATTATTATCCTCCTCCTCCTCTGTAATATTGTATTATTTTCCTCTGTTGTAATATCCTCCTCCTCCTCTGTAATATTGTATCCTCCTCCTCTGTAATATTGTACTCTTCTCCCCTGTAATATTATCATCCTCCTCCTCTGTAATATTATCATCCTCCTCCTCCTCCTCTGTAATATTATCATCCTCCTCCTCCTCCTCTGTAATATTATCCTCATCCTCCTCCTCCTCTGTAATATTATCATCCTCCTCCTCCTCCTCCTCTGTAATATTATCCTCATCCTCCTCCTCCTCTGTAATATTGTATTCTTCTCCCCTGTAATATTCTCCTCCTCCTCCTCATCTGTAATATTGTATCCTCCTCCTCTGTAATATTGTATCCTCCTCCTCTGTAATATTATTATCCTCCTCCTCCTCTGTAATATTGTATTCTTCTCCCCTGTAATATTCTCCTCCTCCTCCTCATCTGTAATATTGTATCCTCCTCCTCTGTAATATTGTATCCTCCTCCTCTGTAATATTGTACTCTTCTCCCCTGTAATATTATCATCCTCCTCCTCTGTAATATTATCATCCTCCTCCTCTGTAATATTATCATCCTCCTCCTCTGTAATATTATCCTCATCCTCCTCCTCCTCTGTAATATTATCATCCTCCTCCTCCTCCTCTGTAATATTATCCTCATCCTCCTCCTCCTCTGTAATATTGTATTCTTCTCCCCTGTAATATTATCCTCCTCCTCCTCATCTGTAATATTGTATCCTCCTCCTCTGTAATATTATTATCCTCCTCCTCCTCTGTAATATTGTAGTATTTTCCTCTATTGTAATATCCTCCTCCTCCTCTGTAATATTGTATTCTCCCCTGTAATACTATCCTCCTCCTCTGTAATATTGTATTCTCCCCTGTAATATTGTATCCTCCTCCTCTGTAATATTGTATCCTTCTCCCCTGTAATATTATCCTCCTCCTCCTCCACTGTAATATTATCATCCTCCTTTGTAATATTATTATCATCCTCCTCCTCTGTAATATTGTATCCTCCTCCTCTGTAATATTGTATCCTCCTCCTTTGTAATATTGTATCCTCCTCCTTTGTAATATTGTATCCTCCTCCCCCTCCTCTGTAATATTGTATCCTCCTCCTCCTCTGTAATATTGTATCCTCCTCCTCTGTAATATTGTATCCTCCTCCTCCTCTGTAATATTGTATCCTCCTCCTCTGTAATATTGTATCCTCCTCCTCTGTAATATTGTATCCTCCTCCCCTCCTCTGTAATATTGTATCCTCCTCCCCTCCTCTGTAATATTGTATCCTCCTCCTCTGTAATATTGTATCCTCCTCCTCTGTAATATTATCCTCCTCCTCCTCCTCTGTAATATTGTATCCTCCTCCTCCTCCTCTGTAATATTATTCTCCTTCTCTGTAATATTATATCCTCCTCCTCCTCCTCTGTAATATTATATCCTCCTCCTCCTCCTCTGTAATATTATATCCTTCTCCTCTGTAATATTATGCTCCTCCTCCTCTGTAATATTATCCTCCTCCTCCTCCTCCTCTGTAATATTGTATTCTTCTCCCCTGTAATATTATCCTCTTCCTCTGTAATATTGTATCTTCCTCCTCTGTAATATTATCCTCCTCCTCATCTGTAATATTATCCTCCTCCTCATCTGTAATATTATCCTCCTCCTCATCTGTAATATTGTATCCTCCTCCTCTGTAATATTATTATCCTCCTCCTCCTCTGTAATATTGTATTATTTTCCTCTGTTGTAATATCCTCCTCCTCCTCTGTAATATTGTATCCTCCTCCTCTGTAATATTGTACTCTTCTCCCCTGTAATATTATCATCCTCCTCCTCTGTAATATTATCATCCTCCTCCTCCTCCTCTGTAATATTATCATCCTCCTCCTCCTCCTCTGTAATATTATCCTCATCCTCCTCCTCCTCTGTAATATTATCATCCTCCTCCTCCTCCTCTGTAATATTATCCTCATCCTCCTCCTCCTCTGTAATATTGTATTCTTCTCCCCTGTAATATTCTCCTCCTCCTCCTCATCTGTAATATTGTATCCTCCTCCTCTGTAATATTGTATCCTCCTCCTCTGTAATATTATTATCCTCCTCCTCCTCTGTAATATTGTATTCTTCTCCCCTGTAATATTCTCCTCCTCCTCCTCATCTGTAATATTGTATCCTCCTCCTCTGTAATATTGTATCCTCCTCCTCTGTAATATTGTACTCTTCTCCCCTGTAATATTATCATCCTCCTCCTCTGTAATATTATCATCCTCCTCCTCTGTAATATTATCATCCTCCTCCTCTGTAATATTATCCTCATCCTCCTCCTCCTCTGTAATATTATCATCCTCCTCCTCCTCCTCTGTAATATTATCCTCATCCTCCTCCTCCTCTGTAATATTGTATTCTTCTCCCCTGTAATATTATCCTCCTCCTCCTCATCTGTAATATTGTATCCTCCTCCTCTGTAATATTATTATCCTCCTCCTCCTCTGTAATATTGTATTATTTTCCTCTATTGTAATATCCTCCTCCTCCTCTGTAATATTGTATTCTCCCCTGTAATACTATCCTCCTCCTCTGTAATATTGTATTCTCCCCTGTAATATTATCCTCCTCCTCTGTAATATTGTATCCTCCTCCTCTGTAATATTGTATCCTTCTCCCCTGTAATATTATCCTCCTCCTCCTCCTCTGTAATATTATCATCCTCCTTTGTAATATTATTATCATCCTCCTCCTCTGTAATATTGTATCCTCCTCCTCTGTAATATTGTATCCTCCTCCTTTGTAATATTGTATCCTCCTCCCCCTCCTCTGTAATATTGTATCCTCCTCCTCTGTAATATTGTATCCTCCTCCTCTGTAATATTGTATCCTCCTCCTCTGTAATATTGTATCCTCCTCCTCTGTAATATTGTATCCTCCTCCCCTCCTCTGTAATATTGTATCCTCCTCCCCTCCTCTGTAATATTGTATCCTCCTCCCCTCCTCTGTAATATTGTATCCTCCTCCCCTCCTCTGTAATATTGTATCCTCCTCCTCTGTAATATTATCCTCCTCCTCCTCCTCTGTAATATTGTATCCTCCTCTGTAATATTGTATCCTCCTCTGTAATATTGTATCCTCCTCCTCCTCCTCTGTAATATTATTCTCCTTCTCTGTAATATTATTCTCCTTCTCTGTAATATTATTCTCCTTCTCTGTAATATTATATCCTCCTCCTCCTCCTCTGTAATATTATATCCTCCTCCTCCTCCTCTGTAATATTATATCCTCCTCCTCTGTAATATTATATCCTCCTCCTCCTCCTCTGTAATATTATATCCTCCTCCTCCTCCTCTGTAATATTATATCCTCCTCCTCCTCCTCTGTAATATTATATCCTCCTCCTCCTCCTCTGTAATATATCCTCCTCCTCCTCCTCCTCCTCCTCTGTAATATCTCCTCCTCCTCTGTAATATTATATCATCATCATCCTACACCTCTTCCTCCTCCTCCTCCAGTTTATACTCCATTTAGTCCCATAACGTGTCGTTCACAATAACTACCTCCTACACATCTCGCAGATCTCTAGTGTACTCTTACTCTTCAGGGCAGTGTCCCAGTCTATGTCCCCGGGGTCCTCTCTTATATCTCAGGGCAGTGTCCAAGTCTATCTCCCCGGGGTCCTCTTATATCTCAGGGCAGTGTCTATGTCCCCGGGGTCCTCTCTTATATCTCAGGGCAGTGTCCCCCCAGTCTATGTCCCCGGGGTCCTCTCTTATATCTCAGGGCAGTGTCCCCCCCAGTCTATGTCCCCGGGGTCCTCTTATATCTCAGGGCAGTGTCCCCCCAGTCTATGTCCCCGGGGTCCTCTCTTATATCTCAGGGCAGTGTCCCCCAGTCTATGTCCCCGGGGTCCTCTCTTATATCTCAGGGCAGTGTCCCCCCAGTCTATGTCCCCGGGGTCCTCTCTTATATCTCAGGGCAGTGTCCCCCCAGTCTATGTCCCCGGGGTCCTCTCTTATATCTCAGGGCAGTGTCCCCCCAGTCTATGTCCCCGGGGTCCTCTCTTATATCTCAGGGCAGTGTCCCCCCAGTCTATGTCCCCGGGGTCCTCTCTTATATCTCAGGGCAGTGTCCCCCCAGTCTATGTCCCCGGGGTCCTCTCTTATATCTCAGGGCAGTGTCCCCCCAGTCTATGTCCCCTGGGTCCTCTCTTATATCTCAGGGCAGTGTCCCCCCAGTCTATGTCCCTGGGGTCCTCTCTTATATCTCAGGGCAGTGTCTATGTCCCCGGGGTCCTCTCTTATATCTCAGGGCAGTGTCCCCCCAGTCTATGTCCCCTGGGTCCTCTCTTATATCTCAGGGCAGTGTCCCCCCAGTCTATGTCCCCGGGGTCCTCTCTTATATCTCAGGGCAGTGTCCCAGTCTATGTCCCCGGGGTCCTCTCTTATATCTCAGGGCAGTGTCCCCCCAGTCTATGTCCCCGGGGTCCTCTCTTCTATCTCAGGGCAGTGTCCCCCCAGTCTATGTCCCCGGGGTCCTCTCTTATATCTCAGGGTTACATATCTGACTTTGGTCTTTTCTGTTACATCACCCATCTTCTTTTAGGGAAATCTCCTCTGGAAGTCTTGGCTGGTGGTCTGGGATTTCTTTGTATACTCATCAGTAGATACATGTGTTTTGCTTTGTCCCCAGGACCCCTCAGGATACATGGAGATGGGATGCAGCTCCTGCAGCGGCTTAGAAGATCACACTAGTTATGTGGAAGCGGCCATAGCAAGCGAGACTTCTCCATGTTCCTCCTGCACCTGTCCAAGCTGCAGCAGCCTCCTGGCATCTCCAAACATCAAGAAGGGTAGGTGGTAATTATTATTTATTATTATTATTATTATTATTATTAGTTACTGTACAGTATAGCAATCAGCACGTGGTTTATAATGTATAGTAACTGTATAACCCTGATAACACAGCAGCTGGATATGTGATATATAAGTTACTGTACAGTATAGCAGCATGTGGTATATAATGTATAGTAACTGTATAACCCTGATAACACAGCAGCTGGATATGTGATATATAAGTTACTGTACAGTATAGCAATCAGCATGTGGTGTATAATGTATAGTAACTGTATAACCCTGATAACACAGCAGCTGGATATGTGATATATAAGTTACTGTACAGTATAGCAGCATGTGGTGTATAATGTATAGTAACTGTATAACCCTGATAACACTGCAGCTGGATATGTGATATATAAGTTACTGTACAGTATAGCAGCATGTGGTGTATAATGTATAGTAACTGTATAACCCTGATAACACAGCAGCTGGATATGTGATATATAAGTTACTGTACAGTATAGCAGCATGTGGTGTATAATGTATAGTAACTGTATAACCCTGATAACACAGCAGCAGCTGGATATGTGATATATAAGTTACTGTACAGTATAGCAGCATGTGGTATATAATGTATAGTAACTGTATAACCCTGATAACACTGCAGCTGGATATGTGATATATAAGTTACTGTACAGTATAGCAGCATGTGGTGTATAATGTATAGTAACTGTATAACCCTGATAACACTGCAGCTGGATATGTGATATATAAGTTACTGTACAGTATAGCAATCAGCATGTGGTGTATAATGTATAGTAACTGTATAACCCTGATAACACAGCAGCAGCTGGATATGTGATATTATAAGTTACTGTACAGTATAGCAGCATGTGGTATATAATGTATAGTAACTGTATAACCCTGATAACACAGCAGCAGCTGGATATGTGATATATAAGTTACTGTACAGTATAGCAGCATGTGGTATATAATGTATAGTAACTGTATAACCCTGATAACACAGCAGCTGGATATGTGATATATAAGTTACTGTACAGTATAGCAATCAGCATGTGGTATATAATGTATAGTAACTGTATAACCCTGATAACACAGCAGCTGGATATGTGATATATAAGTTACTGTACAGTATAGCAGCATGTGATATATAATGTATAGTAACTGTATAACCCTGATAACACAGCAGCAGCTGGATATGTGATATTATAAGTTACTGTACAGTATAGCAGCATGTGGTATATAATGTATAGTAACTGTATAACCCTGATAACACAGCAGCAGCATATGTGATATATAAGTTACTGTACAGTATAGCAGCATGTGATATATAATGTATAGTAACTGTATAACCCTGATAACACAGCAGCAGCTGGATATGTGATATATAAGTTACTGTACAGTATAGCAGCATGTGGTGTATAATGTATAGTAACTGTATAACCCTGATAACACAGCAGCTGGATATGTGATATATAAGTTACTGTACAGTATAGCAGCACGTGGTGTATAATGTATAGTAACTGTATAACCCTGATAACACAGCAGCTGGATATGTGATATATAAGTTACTGTACAGTATAGCAGCATGTGGTATATAATGTATAGTAACTGTATAACCCTGATAACACAGCAGCTGGATATGTGATATATAAGTTACTGTACAGTATAGCAGCATGTGGTGTATAATGTATAGTAACTGTATAACCCTGATAACACAGCAGCTGGATATGTGATATATAAGTTACTGTACAGTATAGCAGCATGTGGTGTATAATGTATAGTAACTGTATAACCCTGATAACACAGCAGCAGCAGCTTGTAGATACAGGATGGAGCTGCAGATCCCTATAATGCAGTAGTGTAGTACAACAGGCTAGAATAGAGAAGCAGGGCTGCTGTCAGAGGTCTGTGTGGTCACATGACAGCAATGGGGAGGGGGGGGGGGTGTTCAGCCTGGACCAATCAGGAAGTGATAATCACAGAGCTGTGCAGGAGGACCGTGACTAACTTCTATATACAGCAGTGTGAGTGGAAGTGCAGGCACATTATAGCAGCAGTGTGTATAGCTGAGTGTGAGTTCGGGCACATTATAGCAGCGGAGTGTGAGTGCAGGCACATTATAGCAGGAATGGAGAGGATGGTAAAGACAAGGACTGACAGAGATTACCCCCCACAGTCCTGTCCCCTGATGTAGGCCCCAGCCTTAAGTGGATCTGCTATGATTTGAAAGGTGAGGGAGACTTCCTGGGTCAGAGTACAGGGCTGTAGATCCCGCTATGCAGACCATGCCCCTCCCCCACTTCCCCTCCCACCCAGTACAGGGAGCTCTTATACCAAAGCAATGCTCTTAAACCAAGTCACCATTTTGAAGAACTGTGATCTCTTCTTGCAAAACGCTCTGTCCAAGTTACTCTTATATCGAGGTACCACTGTATAAATTCTGTGTATAATAACTCTGTGTATATATGTATATAAAGTATTTCTGCAAAAAAAAACAACTATATATATGTTTTTTTTCTCCTCACCTTCACGACGGCACCACCGGAGTTAACTCTTACCCTAGGGACCGGAAAAGCAGACAGCGAGAGGTTAAAAGCCCCTCCCCTTCCCCTAGACACCAGTGCTTTTCCTGTCCCTGAAGGGCAGGCACGAGAGGTGTGGGGGATCCGTGTGAAGGTGAGGAGGATCCCCTGAAGCAAAAATTCCCCTTACCAGCGGGATCGATCAGGTACATCCCTTCCTTCCCTGAAGGCATCTGAATGGGGCAAGGAAAGGCCCGCTTTGTGCGCCATTTCTGTAAGTGACAGGACGCGTGGGGCTCGCAGGGCCATGGCTCCAGCCTTCCCCGTGGCAGCGGGTCCGGTCGGGCTTCCAAGAGGGCGTGTAGCCTACTTGATGTATGCCGCGGCCTACTTCCGGAAGTGGGGCATGGGGCCTGACGTGCGTCACCACATTACGTACGTGGCGCGCTGACGTCACAGACCGGAAGCGAGCGCTCCGGCAGCCGGGAGAACGCCGGGCGGTGCATTTAAAAGGATGGGCTCTTCTCTGCGGGTCGCCCGTCCTGAGGTCTGCTATTCACTATGGATTCAGGCTCCACATCAGCAGACAAGCCTTCGCATCCGCCAGCGGCGGTAAGTGTGCCATTATTGCTAGACTGAGGGTTGTGGTGCAGTGTTTCCATTCGACCTAGTCCAACCCTCCCTCTCTCTCTGGGTGCTCACCTGCTGTGGTTCACCAGGTGTGGGGCTTCTCTAATCTCCTGCCATGTGGCTAATTCCTGTTTTCATGCCTAGGAGAAAGAAGCCACTCAGAAAGAGAAGGAGAAAGCTAAGGCTCCCCCTCCATCTGCTAGGAAATGTATCAATTGTAATGCTAGATTGCCATCTTCCTTCATTAATGAAGTGATAAAAAAGGACAGATCATCCTTTTTATCTGACATAAGACAGCTGATTAAAGATGAAATAAAGGGTTCTATACCAGCCCCTCAGGCTATGGCCCCAGCTCCCGCCCCAGAACCAACAATAAATCTTCCTCCTCCTGCTAATCCTCCTCCTCCTCAGCCCCTGATTTTGACTCCGCCAGTAGACATGACTCCTGATATAGCAGTACCTGGATGCTCGGGTTCCTTGGTGTCTTCAGTTATATCTAAAAGACACAGGTCCCCATCTACCTCCTCAGTCTCAGAGGTGGAATCAGGACAAATATCCGACTCGGGGGCTCGGTCTGATAAATTGTTAGAAAAATCATCTGACAAGAAAAAGGCTCTCCCAGAGGAAAAAGCCCAGAAGAAAAAGGAGCAGACTCAGCATCCCAAGTATCAGGAAAGATACAAAGGGAAATCAAAGAGAGGTTATTGGAGTTACTCAAAGGGGGGAAAAATTCTAATATTTTTTTCAAGCCCCGAGATACTAAGGTCAAACAATGACACAGCCCCAGTCAGAGGGAGACTGTCCAAGCTCTGGGAGTCTTAGACAGAAGTCACAAAAAATCAATGGATTATAAATGTGATCCGGGATGGATACAAAATAGAATTCGTCCAAAAAATTCAGAATCTCCCAACAAACCTCTCTTTCTCTTCAGTTGGAGCTTGTCCAAAGTGTCAGGAACTTGATAAGCTCCAATGTAGTGATCCCGGTCCCAGTGAAGCAACTAGGGAGGGGACACTACTCGAACCTATTCTTAGTTCCCAAACCCAATGGGACATGCAGACTAATCATAAACTTGAAACCTGTGAACCAGTATGTGAGATACAAAAGGTTCAAGATGGAATCCATAAAGAGCACGACTCCCTTGATCCCATCAGACGCCATGATGGCGTCAGTCGACTTAAGAGACGCATATTACCATGTCCCGATTCATCCATCATCCAAAAATACCTAAGGTTTGCTATCAAGATGGACGGGAAAATACAACACTATCAGTTTTGCGCCCTTCCCTTCGGGATTTTGTCAGCCCCACGCATATTTACCTGCGTTTACCATTATGAGCGAGGTTACCTCCTATCTACATCTGCAAGGTATAAACGTAATTGCTTATCTAGACGACCTTCTTCTAGTGGCAAACTCCTCACAGAAGCTCCTAGAAGATCTATCTTGTACAAGGAACCTACTTCTCTCCCTGGGTTGGTTCCTGAACGACAAGAAATCGGATCTCAACCCAGGCACAGAAAAAGTCTTCCTAGGAATTCTGTTGAATTCAGTAAAACAAATGTCTTTTCTCCCTCCAGAAAAAGAAGAGGCCCTCATAGAAAAGATAAACTTTGTTTCGCAGGAAAAAAGCATGTCGTATCCGAGAAGCAATGTCAGTTCTGGGGTCCATGACCGCATATATTCCGGCCGTGCCCTGGAGTCAGGCACATTCCAGAACACTCCAGTCCCAAATTCTATCCTCCTGGAACAAGCAGAAATGGGGACTAGACAAGACAATGCAGATTCCGCTTCTAGTGCGTCAGTCCCTGGACTGGTGGCTGAAACCTACCAATCTAAGGAAAGGGGTACATTGGAACCCAGTTCCAAAGAAAATCCTAACGACGGACGCAAGCATGTCCAGCTGGGGCGCGAAGGTGGACTCTCCTGTTACAAGGCACTTGGCTTGCAGAGACAACCGAAAGATCATCCAACTACAGGGAACTCCTTGCAGTATGGATGTCTTTACAGCATGCCAGAAATAACTTGAAGGCATCTCACTTACATGTGCTATCAGACAATACCAGGGTGGTCTCTCACTTAAGGCACCAAGGGAGTGCAAAGCAGAACTCTCTCAGACACATCTCAGACAATATCTTTAAATGGGCAGAAGACAATCTTCTCTCCATCACAGCCACTCATCTCCAGGGAATAGAGAATTCCCAGGCGGATTATTTGAGCAGACATGTCCTGTCGCCAGGAGAATGGAGCCTGAAGGATTCGATCTTCAGAATGATCATAGGGAATTGGGGCCTACCACAAGTGGACCTCTTTGCGAACCACAAAAACAAGAAAATAGAAAAGTTTTTCTCGCTACAACCAACAGGGAATCCCTTGGGGATAGATGCACTGGCCCATCCTTGGACCTTCGACCTAGCCTATGGATTTCCACCAATTCCTCTAATACCCAGAGTATTACAGAAAATCCTAAAGGAAGAGGTGACTGTGATCTTGATTGTCCCCTTTTGGCTTAAGAGGGCTTGGTTTGGGATGCTGAAGAAGATGGCCCTGGAACCTCCTATTCTTCTTCCCAAAGATCCAGATCTCCTACATCTTCTCCATCCAGGGCTAGCAAATCTGAAACTTTCAGCCTGGATCCTGAACGGGAGATGCTTAGAAGCAAGGGACTTTCAGATACAGTGATTTCCACCATCCAGAATAGCAGGAAACCAGTCACCTCAAAGATCTATTTAAAAAAAATGGAAAGTCTTTAATTCCTGGTGCCCGACAAGACCGGCCTTTCCTGCTGATCCCAACATCCCACTTATTCTGGATTTCCTTCAAGCAGGGTTGAACAAGGGCTTAAAACCAGCTACACTCAAAGTGCAAAATTCAGCCTTATCGGCGATATATGATTACAACATTGCTGAAAATAGATGGGTCCAGAGACTCATGAGGAGTGCAGTTAGAGAAAATCCTACAGTAAAGAATTTACTCCCCCCCCCCCGGGACCTAAATATTGTCCTTGAAGGTCTGACTCAACATCCTTTTGAGCCCTTATCCGATTGTGACATAAAATTTCTTTCTTACAAAGTCGCCTTTTTGGTGGCAATAGTATCTGCAAGAAGAGTGGGAGAGATGCAGGCATTCACAATTAGGGAACCCTACTGCCTGATCCAAGAAGACAGGATTGTCTTATAGACCGATCCTAATTTCTTACCCAAAGTGGTAACATCTTTTCACAGATCTCAGGACATAGTCCAGGGAAGGACTTTTGCTCATTGCCAAAATCTGACTTAGAACACAAGTTCCATTCCCTCGATGTGAGAAGAGCGGTTCTACACTACCTTAGAACCTGTGAACCTTGGAGGAAGGATCAATCCCTTTTCATCCAGTTCCAAGGGAAAAAAATTGTTCAAGAGTGTGTTAGCTTGTTGGATTAGAAATGCGATAACTGAATCTTACAGTCTACAAAATTTACCATCCCCACTGCTGGTTAAGGCCCATTCCACCAGGGCGATAGCGACAACATGGGCAGAGAAGACATGTGCGTCAATCGAACAGATCTGCAGAGCAGCCACCTGGTCCACACCACATACCTTCACGAGACGCTATCGACTACAGCTGCAACGCAATGAAGACCTTGCGTTTGTTAGGAAAGTTCTACAAGCTGTGGTCCCTCCCTAAGGTAATTTGTTGGTATTACTCCTGTGGTGCCGTCGTGAAGGTGAGGAGAGAGACTTATTAGTCTTACCGTTAAGACTGTTTCTCCGAAACCTTCACGACGGCACCAACAACCCTCCCTGTATTATATATTTAATGTATGATACTCACGTGGTGCTAAGACTTGGTTATAATGCACTGGTGTCTGGGGGAAGGGGAGGGGCTTTTTACCTCTCGCTGTGTGCTTTTCCTGTCCCTAGGGTAAGAGTTAACTCCTGTGGTGCCGTTGTGAAGGTTTCGGAGAAACCGTCTTACCGGTAAGACTAATACGTCTTTTTCATCCACTGCTGGGGCCTTTTCTCATCTCCCACGCTTCTTTAGAGCGGACGCCTTTAGATATTGCTAAAAATAAAAAAGGGAGCACTTAAAGAACACAATATAACTCCAAGTAAATGAAAGTTCTGTGACATCAGACTGTCCACCCAGGAAGCAGCACTGACTGACAATCCCGCTCACCTGCAGCACTGACTGACAATCCCGCTCACCTGCAGCACTGACTGACAATCCCGCTCACCTGCAGCACTGACTGACAATCCCGCTCACCTGCAGCACTGACTGACAATCCCGCTCACCTGCAGCACTGACTGACAATCCCGCTCACCTGCAGCACTGACTGACAATCCCGCTCACCTGCAGCACTGACTGACAATCCCGGTCACCTGCAGCACTGACTGACAATCCCGGTCACCTGCAGCACTGACTGACAATCCCGCTCACCTGCAGCACTGACTGACAATCCCGCTCACCTGCAGCACTGACTGACAATCCCGCTCACCTGCAGCACTGACTGACAATCCCGCTCACCTGCAGCACTGACTGACAATCCCGCTCACCTGCAGCACTGACTGACAATCCCGGTCACCTGCAGCACTGACTGACAATCCCGGTCACCTGCAGCACTGACTGACAATCCCGGTCACCTGCAGTGAGACTACCTCAATAACGGAGGGTCCTGCAGGGGGGGAGCACACACCACTTCTCACTACCTAGGCTTTCTGGCTGATGGTTTGGTCACTTTTGAATGTTATTAATCGAGTAATGCCCACTATACCGGTGCTGCACTGCAGATAATGCTGCTCTAAGGATCTCGGGGTTCCGTGTCCCTGGTCAGAAGGTGCTTGAACAAATAAGAAGTATTCCCAAGCGCTGTAGCTTACTGGGAGAAAAATGACAACAGAGTGTATAGTGACCAAAAGGTTTATGTGCATCTGAAGTTCAGTATGATGTATATAATTGACATTTATGTATATGAGCAGTAGTAGTCTTGTCGTATGGTTAGCACTAAGACTTGAGGGTATATATATACATCTGGCACTGCATCCGCTCGTCAGGGTCATGCAGTCCGTATAGAGAGTAAGTATATCCTATGACGACCACCTGACCTGCCTGGGTCACTATCAACTATTTCCTAAACAAAAAGGCTACTACTGTTTAAACAATATAAGTACCAATAAAATCACAACATGGAGTCAAATGCCTGCACACGAGAGGTACTGTCTAGACACACAAGGTAATATTAATCCAAGCAGTATATCTATGTACAGTATTATGGTGTATCTACTGCTAATATAAAAATGCCTACATAAAGTAGCAGAAATCCCTACAAAGTTGTGTTGGCTTTGGCGCTCTGTATTGCACTCAGTGTCCCCCTGCTATTGCACTAAACCCAGATGAATAAAGTACCTTAATAGTTATGAGAAAGTTCTAGGATCCAAAATAGGATTCAATAACTGGGAGAGAAAGACAGTACCTGATAGAACTGTGTGCTGCCACCTCTAACGCTTGTTCACAGAGGAGTGCAGATCCCTATAATCCTGTTCCTTATATACACCAGTGAGAAATGCCGGTCTCCAGACGCCTCCACCGCTGGTCACATGATCGCACGCTACAGTGCGGCGTCCTGACGTCTCCCGGCAGCTGTCAAACTTAGTAATGGAAGTGTAACTGCACACTAAAGGCAGAGCAACACCAAGCAAACCTGTGCTACATGAAATTCATGTATACAAACATGTGCTACTATGGTACATATCTAAAAGTTTTTTTGGTTGTACATACAAGCATGTGCTATTGTAATACATATTCAAAAACTGATGTTGAACTAAATAATAAATATACTGAACAGAATGGACAATATACAATCACTGTGTAATTAACCATATACTCCAGGGTGATTATCAACCATATAATGTGTAATTAATAAATATGAATGAATTATTAAATACCAATAAGTGCATGTATGTGAATAATTAATGTGTTATGTGTATACTCAATATATACAATTAAATCAATGCCAATAAAGTGCATAATGTATACTGTGGTCAGTCTAGTGATAATGAATTAATCATAATATATTAATATACATAAAATTTATAAAAAATAGTGTAAGTGCAAAAAGTATTTTATATATATATATATATATATATATATATATATATATATATATATATATATACACACATACAAATACATACACAAGTTTAAACAAAAAATATGATTGTTGTCTAAAGACCTAAAATCCACATAAAACCCAACTGTGTAAACGTGTAACCATGTGCAAAAGTAAAGTGTAAAAAAAGTATATTTCATTATATAAAAATATGTTGCTAAAAACAACATATTAGTATATTCTAAACCGCTTCCTCTCTTCTCTTTTCTCTTCAAGATCATCTTCTTCCCACTGGATAGGACATCAGGACATATAAAAACTCTAAATTAAAAGAAAATAAAACCGTTAGTATACATCACGTACACCTAACATAACACAAGGACCCTCGAAACATAGCTACAAGTCATCCCTACTAGGGCTACAAACTCATATGCATGACTATAAGAATGGAGCAAAACTTAGCATCTCATTTAATCCCTTGGGACTCACACAATCAACTTTCACAATCCACTTCTCTTCCAGCTGAGCCAATATCCTCCTCCAGTCTCCTCCTCTGTTGCCAATATAGACTCTGTCGATTCCTTTCACTCTCAGCAAACTTCCATTCCCATTGTGGTGTGTTCTAAAATGCCTTGGAATTGCTTTCAACGTCGACACCTCATCTGCTTCCATCCCCCGGCGAATGTCCTGTATGTGCTCACGTACCCTCACTTTCATCTTCCGTGAGGTCAGACCCACATATATCAGGTTGCAGGGACATGTTGCATAGTACACAACTCCTTCCGTATTGCAGGTAATGTGCTGCGTGATTTTAAATCTCTTATTGCCATCACTCAAGACAAACTCCGTCGCCCTCTCCATATTGGGACATGCAACGCACGTCCCACAGGGGTAACATCCCCACTTGGGACCCCTTGATACAAACACATTCTGTACCGTTGTGCCTCTGTGGTAACTCCGCACAAGCATGTCCCACAAATTCCTGGCCCTCCGATATGTTATTGCCAGTGTTTCAGTGATCCACTTGCCTTGTAAGATTGGCCAAAATTTCTCCAAATATTTTTTCATATCATCTGCCTTGTCATTATAGGAGGTTATGAATCTCACCTGCTCCTGAATCTGATCTCGCATCTTCTCTTCTCTCCATCCTTGCCCGATCAAAACCCCTTTTTATGGACGGCTTGCTGTAACCACGTGATTCAAACCGTCTTGTCAGGTCTGTAGCCTGTTTCAAAAAACAAACATTGTCAGAGCACAACCTCCGAGCTCTAAGAAACTGTCCCACTGGTATCCCCCTAATTGTAGGTCTTGGGTGGAAGGAGGATGCATGTAACAGGGAGTTGACTAATATGTTTCTTTACAGTACAGATCTGTCTCCACCTGGCCATTCTTACCCTTATAGATCTTTAGGTCGAGGAACTCGATGTTCTCTTGGCTATATTTCACTGTTAACTTGATGTTCTTCTCATTATTATTAAGGTCTTCTACAAACTGCAACAAATCTTTCTCTGTACCCTGCCAAATGAATAATATATCATCGATGAAACTGGTCCATAATTGGACCTTTTTCACATTCCTCAAGGGGGTGGTACTAAAGAGTTCCCTCTCCCACAGCCCCAGAAAAAGATTGGCGTACGAGGGCGCACAAGACGCCCCCATGGCCGTTCCCTGGAGCTGCAGGGTCTCCTTAAATATAAACACATTGTGTGTTAGTACAAACTCCAATGCTCGTAGTAAGAATGTGCACAATTCCCCGTCTGTATAATGCATAGTCTAAAACGTTTGTACTGCCTCCAGACCATCCGTGTGTGCTATGGAGGTATACAAGGACTCCACGTCACATGTAACCAACCACATGTCATTTTCCAGGGAAATCCCATCCAACCTTCTTAAAGGGGTAGTGCGGCGGTAAAAAATTATTCACAGAATAACACACATTACAAAGTTATACAAGTTTGTAATGTATGTTATGTCTGTGAACGGCCCCCTTCCCAGTGTCCCACCACCCCCACCCGTGTACCCGGAAGTGTGGTGCATTATACATTACCTGATCCGTGTCGTGCCCGTCCGCCATCTTGTGCCAAACGTCATCTTCGGCCTGCCGGCCCGAACACCTCCGATCTTCCCGAGTGCCGGGCGCCCTCTGCCGAGTCATCAGCTGCTCAGCCGTGATTGGCTGAGCATAACTGTGCTAACTTTAACACATCCCCTGTGTCTTTGATGAAAGATGGCAGATTCTCCAAAAATGTATCCAGGTATTTACCTAGTGGCTCCATTTCCCGATACGATCGGTGGTCCCGGAGGATTTTTGAGGCTTTTGTGCACCTTGGGCAGCAGGTACAAGCATGCCATCCTAGGATCTTCCACCAGTAGGCATTTCAAGGTTTCTCGTTCATACATAGCAACAGGCCATACGACCACGTTGCCGCCATTATCGGCTCCTTTAAATATTATGCCTTTCATGTTCTTTAATTCCTTGAGTGCCTGTCTTTGTTCAGCGCTTAGCTTGTCATTCCTCAGTCTAGCTGATATCTTTTCAAATTCACTGGTCACTGTTTTCACAAAGATATCGACACTAGGGCACAGGTTTAGGGGTGGAAATCTGGTGGATTTTGCCACCATCTGAGGGATTTCCTTACCTTCCTTGTTCTCTCCTTGCTGTTCTTGTAGTAATTCCTCCAATGTTTTCAATATCTCTAAATCTTCTTTAGAAAAGTCACTGTGTGCCGGATCGGTCATGTAATTTCTTTAAGACCAGTTTCCTGGCAAACAAATTCAAGTCCTTTAATGCTGTAAAAAAATCAAAACCAGAGGTTGGTGAGAACGTCAAGCCAAGGCTTAAAACTTCCAACTGTGTTGGGGGTAAGAACAGCATCTGACAGGTTGATCACCTGTATACCTGTTCTGTCACCCCCTACCTGTGTCTGAGTAAGTACCTGTCTCTAGCTGCACTGTCCCCCGGTTTGTATCAGTCTGTTGCTTATCGGTTTGTTCGTAGTTGAATAAAGAGTTCTGCGTGATTGAGTGAGTTCCAAGGAGTCCTCGTTGTAGTGATGTCACTAGTGGATAGAGGCCGTTCAGGATCAAAAATCTAATGCGTTTCAGCAAACTCTGGTCGCCCACATGACGATGTGTATATATCTTCAAGTCTTAGTGCTAACCATACGACAAGACTACTACTGCTCATATACATAAATGTCAATTATATACATCATACTGAACTTCAGATGCACATAAACCTTTTGGTCACTATACACTCTGTTGTCATTTTTCTCCCAGTAAGCTACAGCGCTTTGGGAATACTTTTCATTTGTTCAAGCACTTTTGAATGTTGCTGGTGCTTTTACACTTGTGGTAGCATGAGACGGACTCTACAACCCGCACAAGTGGCTCAGGTAGTGCAGCTCATCCAGGATGGCACATCAATGCCAGCTGTGGCAAGAAGGTTTGCTGTGTCTGTCAGTGTAGTGTCCAGAGTCTGAAAGCTACCAGGAGATGGGACGGCACACCAGGAGACGTGGAGGAGGCCATAGTGCGCTGTACCTGTACCTGAGGGGGTGACAGTGTGCTGTAGCTGTACCTGAGGTGGTGACAGTGTGCTGTATCTGTACCTGAGGTGGTGACAGTGTGCTGTAGCTGTACCTGAGGGGGTGACAGTGTGCTGTATCTGTACCTGAGGTGGTGACAGTGTGCTGTAGCTGTACCTGAGGTGGTGACAGTGTGCTGTAGCTGTACCTGAGGGGGTGACAGTGTGCTGTAGCTGTACCTGAGGCGGTGACAGTGTGCTGTATCTGTACCTGAGGTGGTGACAGTGTGCTGTAGCTGTACCTGAGGGGGTGACAGTGTGCTGTAGCTGTACCTGAGGTGGTGACAGTGTGCTGTAGCTGTACCTGAGGGGGTGACAGTGTGATGTAGCTGTACCTGAGGAGGTGACAGTGTGCTGTAGCTGTACCTGAGGGGGTGACAGTGTGCTGTAGCTGTACCTGAGGTGGTGACAGTGTGCTGTAGCTAAGGTGGTGACAGTGTGCTGTAGCTGAGGTGGTGACAGTGTGCTGTAGCTGTACCTGAGGTGGTGACAGTGTGCTGTAGCTGTACCTGAGGTGGTGACAGTGTGCTGTAGCTGTACCTGAGGTGGTGACAGTGTGCTGTAGCTGTACCTGAGGGGGTGACAGTATGCTGTACCTGTAGCTGAGGTGGTGACAGTGTGCTGTAGCTGTACCTGAGGTGGTGACAGTATGCTGTAGCTGTACCTGAGGTGGTGACAGTGTGCTGTAGCTGTACCTGAGGTGGTGACAGTGTGCTGTAGCTGTACCTGAGGTGGTGACAGTGTGCTGTAGCTGAGGTGGTGACAGTGTGCTGTAGCTGCACCTGAGGGGGTGACAGTGCGCTGTAGCTGAGGTGGTGACAGTGTGCTGTAGCTGCACCTGAGGGGGTGACAGTGTGCTGTAGCTGTACCTGAGGAGGTGACAGTGTGCTGTAGCTGTACCTGAGGAGGTGACAGTGTGCTGTAGCTGTACCTGAGGTGGTGACAGTGTGCTGTAGCTGTACCTGAGGGGGTGACAGTGTGCTGTACCTGAGGGGGTGACAGTGTGCTGTAGCTGTAGCTGAGGTGGTGACAGTGTGCTGTAGCTGAGGGGGTGACAGTGTGCTGTAGCTGTACCTGAGGTGGTGACAGTGTGCTGTAGCTGTACCTGAGGAGGTGACAGTGTGCTGTAGCTGTACCTGAGGGGGTGACAGTGTGCTGTAGCTGTACCTGAGGTGGTGACAGTGTGCTGTAGCTGTACCTGAGGGGGTGACAGTGTGCTGTAGCTGTACCTGAGGGGGTGACAGTGTGCTGTAGCTGTACCTGAGGTGGTGACAGTGTGCTGTAGCTGTACCTGAGGTGGTGACAGTGTGCTGTAGCTGTACCTGAGGAGGTGACAGTGTGCTGTAGCTGTACCTGAGGTGGTGACAGTGTGCTGTAGCTGTACCTGAGGGGGTGACAGTGTGCTGTAGCTGTACCTGAGGGGGTGACAGTGTGCTGTAGCTGTACCTGAGGTGGTGACAGTGCGCTGTAGCTGTAGTGGTGACAGTGTGCTGTAGCTGCACCTGAGGGGGTGACAGTGTGCTGTAGCTGTACCTGGGGTGGTAACAGTGTGCTGTAGCTGTACCTGAGGGGGTGACAGTGTGCTGTAGCTGTAGCTGAGGGGGTGACAGTGTGCTGTAGCTGTAGCTGAGGTGGTGACAGTGTGCTGTAGCTGTACCTGAGGTGACAGTGTGCTGTACCTGTACCTGAGGTGGTGACAGTGTGCTGTAGCTGTACCTGAGGTGGTGACAGTGTGCTGTAGCTGTACCTGAGGTGGTGACAGTGTGCTGTAGCTGTACCTGAGGTGGTGACAGTGTGCTGTAGCTGTACCTGAGGTGGTGACAGTGTGCTGTAGCTGTACCTGAGGTGGTGACAGTGTGCTGTAGCTGAGATGGTGACAGTGCTCTGTAGCTGTACCTGAGGTGGTGACAGTGTGCTGTAGCTGTAGCTGAGGTGGTGACAGTGTGCTGTAGCTGTACCTGAGGTGGTGTGCTGTAGCTGAGGTGGTGACAGTGTGCTGTAGCTGTACCTGAGGTGGTGTGCTGTAGCTGTAGCTGAGGGGGTGACAGTGTGCTGTAGCTGAGGGGGTGACAGTGTGCTGTAGCTGTACCTGAGGGGGTGACAGTGTGCTGTAGCTGTAGCTGAGGGGGTGACAGTGTGCTGTACCTGAGGTGGTGACAGTGTGCTGTAGCTGTACCTGAGGTGGTGACAGTGTGCTGTAGCTGTACCTGAGGTGGTGACAGTGTGCTGTAGCTGTACCTGAGGTGGTGACAGTGTGCTGTAGCTGTACCTGAGGTGGTGACAGTGTGCTGTAGCTGTACCTGAGGGGGTGACAGTGTGCTGTAGCTGTAGCTGAGGTGGTGACAGTGTGCTGTAGCTGTACCTGAGGTGGTGTGCTGTAGCTGAGGTGGTGACAGTGTGCTGTAGCTGTACCTGAGGTGGTGTGCTGTAGCTGTAGCTGAGGGGGTGACAGTGTGCTGTAGCTGTACCTGAGGGGGTGACAGTGTGCTGTAGCTGAGGGGGTGACAGTGTGCTGTAGCTGTACCTGAGGTGGTGACAGTGTGCTGTAGTTGTACCTGAGGAGGTGACAGTGTGCTGTAGCTGTACCTGAGGTGGTGACAGTGTGCTGTAGCTGTACCTGAGGTGGTGACAGTGTGCTGTAGCTGTACCTGAGGTGGTGACAGTGTGCTGTAGCTGTACCTGAGGTGGTGACAGTGTGCTGTAGCTGTACCTGAGGTGGTGACAGTGTGCTGTAGCTGTACCTGAGGTGGTGACAGTGTGCTGTAGCTGTACCTGAGGTGGTGACAGTGCGCTGTAGCTGAGGTGGTGACAGTGTGCTGTAGCTGTACCTGAGGTGGTGACAGTGCGCTGTAGCTGAGGTGGTGACAGTGTGCTGTAGCTGTACCTGAGGTGGTGACAGTGTGCTGTAGCTGTAGCTGGTGACAGTGTGCTGTAGCTGTACCTGAGGGGGTGACAGTGTGCTGTAGCTGTACCTGAGGAGGTGACAGTGTGCTGTAGCTGTACCTGAGGTGGTGACAGTGTGCTGTAGCTGTACCTGAGGTGGTGACAGTGTGCTGTAGCTGTACCTGAGGTGGTGACAGTGCGCTGTAGCTGAGGTGGTGACAGTGTGCTGTAGCTGTACCTGAGGTGGTGACAGTGTGCTGTAGCTGTAGCTGGTGACAGTGTGCTGTAGCTGTACCTGAGGGGGTGACAGTGTGCTGTAGCTGTACCTGAGGGGGTGACAGTGTGCTGTAGCTGTACCTGAGGGGGTGACAGTGTGCTGTAGCTGTACCTGAGGGGGTGACAGTGCGCTGTAGCTGTACCTGAGGTGGTGACAGTGTGCTGTAGCTGTACCTGAGGAGGTGACAGTGTGCTGTAGCTGTACCTGAGGTGGTGACAGTGTGCTGTAGCTGTACCTGAGGAGGTGACAGTGTGCTGTAGCTGTACCTGAGGTGGTGACAGTGTGCTGTAGCTGCACCTGAGGAGGTGACAGTGTGCTGTAGCTGTACCTGAGGTGGTGACAGTGTGCTGTAGCTGTACCTGAGGAGGTGACAGTGTGCTGTAGCTGTACCTGAGGTGGTGACAGTGTGCTGTAGCTGTAGCTGAGGTGGTGACAGTGTGCTGTATCTGTACCTGAGGTGGTGACACTGTGCTGTAGCTGTACCTGAGGCGGTGACACTGTGCTGTAGCTGTACCTGAGGTGGTGACAGTGTGCTGTAGCTGAGGTGGTGACAGTGTGCTGTAGCTGTACCTGAGGTGGTGACAGTGTGCTGTAGTTGTACCTGAGGAGGTGACAGTGTGCTATAGCTGTACCTGAGGTGGTGTGCTGTAGCTGTACCTGAGGTGGTGACAGTGTGCTGTAGCTGCACCTGAGGGGGTGACAGTGTGCTGTAGCTGTACCTGAGGTGGTGACAGTGTGCTGTAGCTGTAGCTGAGGTGGTGACAGTGTGCTGTATCTGTACCTGAGGTGGTGACAGAGTGCTGTAGCTGTACCTGAGGTGGTGACAGTGTGCTGTAGCTGAGGTGGTGACAGTGTGCTGTAGCTGTACCTGAGGAGGTGACAGTGTGCTGTAGCTGTACCTGAGGAGGTGACAGTGTGCTGTAGCTCACAGTCCCCTAGTGAGCATGGTGCCTTTTGGTAATGTGTCAGTGCAGTGGATTATGCACAATCTCAGTTCTCCTACTGTAATGAATGTAATGCTTGTGCCGCACTCTGGCCACCTCACCGCTCCTTCCTTCTCCCTCCTCTTCATAAATAATCAATGCTGCTTGGCCTCCTGCTCACTCAGCTGTCAGTCAGTGTCATGGACATGGACAGAGGTGGCAGCAGAGAGCATTGTGTCAGACTGGAGAAAATACACCACTTCATGCAGGACATACAGCAGCTGATAAGTACTGGAAGACTGGAGATTTTTAAATAGAAAGTTATATAGATTAGTAATTTTCTTCTGAGAGCTGACAGTTGATTTGAAGAATAGATTTTGTTGGAGTGCCCCTTTAAGTTTGTGTGATATTATGATGTGACTATGTTTGTTGGTGTTTCTCCCGTCTCTCAGGCCTCACAGCTTGTTCTAATGGAAGTGATTGTGGCTATTCGTCCAGTATGGAGGGCAGTGAGTTTGGCTCCCGTGAGGGCTCCGATGTAGCTTGTACTGAGGGGATCTGCAACCACGATGAAGCAGGTAAGCAGCCATTACTATGGTGGCATCTGGTGTATGTGGTGTCCTCCCTCTTACTATGGTGGGATCTGGGGTATGTGATGTCCTCCCTCTTACTATGGTGGGATCTGGGGTATGTGGTGTCCTCCCTCTTACTATGGTGGGATCTGGGGTATGTGATGTCCTCCTTCTTACTATGGTGGGATCTGGGGTATGTGGTATCCTCCCTCTTACTATGGCGGGATCTGGTGTATGTGGTGTCCTCCCTCTTACTATGGCGGGATCTGGTGTATGTGGTGTCCTCCCTCTTACTATGGCGGGATCTGGGGTATGTGGTTTCCTCCCTATTACTATGGCGGGATCTGGTGTATGTGGTGTCCTCCCTCTTACTATGGCGGGATCTGGTGTATGTGGTGTCCTCCCTCTTACTATGGCGGGATCTGGTGTATGTGGTGTCCTCCCTCTTACTATGGCGGGATCTGTTGTATGTGGTGTCCTCCCTCTTACTATGGCGGGATCTGGTGTATGTGGTGTCCTCCCTCTTACTATGGCGGGATCTAGTGTATGTGGTGTCCTCCCTCTTACTATGGCGGGATCTGGTGTATGTGGTGTCCTCCCTTTTACTATGGGGGGATCTGGGGTATGTGGTTTCCTCCCTATTACTATGGCGGGATCTGGTGTATGTGGTGTCCTCCCTCTTACTATGGCGGGATCTGGTGTATGTGGTGTCTTCCCTCTTACTATGGCGGGATCTGATGTATGTGGTGTCCTCCCTCTTACTATGGCGGGATCTGGTGTATGTGGTGTCCTCCCTCTTACTATGGCGGGATCTGGTGTATGTGGTGTCCTCCCTCTTACTATGGCGGGATCTATTGTATGTGGTGTCCTCCCTCTTACTTTGGCGGGATCTGGTGTATGTGGTGTCCTCCCTATTACTATGCAAAAGAACACTGCAGAGACAACATCACATGTCTCGACGTCAGTGAACTAGCCAGACCTTCCCTCCGGGAAGGAACAACCAAGCCAAAGGCGTTCTCCAGTTAAGGAAACCACCTTCTAGAACATTGCCCCCGATTACTATGGCGGGATCTGGTGTATGTGGTGTCCTCCCTATTACTATGGTGGGATCTGGTGTATGTGGTGTCCTCCCTCTTACTATGGCGGGATCTGGTGTATGTGGTGTCCTCCCTCTTACTATGGCGGGATCTGGGGTATGTGGTTTCCTCCCTATTACTATGGCGGGATCTAGTGTATGTGGTGTCCTCCCTCTTACTATGGCGGGATCTGGTGTATGTGGTGTCCTCCCTCTTACTATGGCGGGATCTGAGGTATGTGGTGTCCTCCCTCTCACTATGGCGGGATCTGGGGTATGTGGTGTCCTCCCTACTACTATGGCGGGATTTGGGGTATGTGGTTTCCTCCCTATTACTATGGCGGGATCTGGTGTATGTGGTGTCCTCCCTATTACTATGGCGGGATCTAGTGTATGTGGTGTCCTCCCTATTACTATGGCGGGATCTAGTGTATGTGGTGTCCTCCCTCTTACTATGGCGGGATCTAGTGTATGTGGTGTCCTCCCTCTTACTATGGCGGGATCTGAGGTATGTGGTGTCCTCCCTCTCACTATGGCGGGATCTGGGGTATGTGGTGTCCTCCCTACTACTATGGCGGGATCTGGGGTATGTGGTTTCCTCCCTATTACTATGGCGGGATCTGGTGTATGTGGTGTCCTCCCTATTACTATGGCGGGATCTAGTGTATGTGGTGTCCTCCCTATTACTATGGCGGGATCTAGTGTATGTGGTGTCCTCCCTCTTACTATGGCGGGATCTGAGGTATGTGGTGTCCTCCCTCTCACTATGGCGGGATCTGAGGTATGTGGTGTCCTCCCTACTACTATGGCGGGATCTGGGGTATGTGGTTTCCTCCCTATTACTATGGCGGGATCTGGTGTATGTGGTGTCCTCCCTATTACTATGGCGGGATCTAGTGTATGTGGTGTCCTCCCTATTACTATGGCGGGATCTAGTGTATGTGGTGTCCTCCCTATTACTATGGCGGGATTTGGGGTATGTGGTTTCCTCCCTATTACTATGGCGGGATCTGGTGTATGTGGTGTCCTCCCTATTACTATGGCGGGGTCTGGTGTATGTGGTGTCCGCCCTATTACTATGGCGGGATCTGGGGTATGTGGTGTCCTCCCTCTTACCTTGTGTGTTGTGCAGGGGAGGACCATTGCGGGGTCTGTGAGAAGGACGACGAGGACGGCGACAGCTGCGTGGAGTGTTGGGCCAATTCAGCAGAAGACAGTGTGAAAGACAGGAGGAGGAAAAAGAAGTGTAAACCCTTCGTGTGCCGCAGCCAGACTGTGAGTTGCCCCATATACCATATACTTAGTTTTTTCTTCATCTGAATACCTGAGCCCCAGTAGTCTGCTGGGTAACGTGCACCGCTGCTTACGGTCACAGGAGACTGAGTGTACACGGCCGGAGCTGTCTCCATGCCCTGCAGCCACAGCCAACCTCCACATCTGCTAGTCCATGGCCTTACCTCTGTCTCAGAATACGGACTCTGTCTCAGATGACGTGCCCTAGAAGACGTGATGCTTTTGTGTGAGAGGCCCTGTGGAGGAGATCCAGCATAGTCTTTACTTTCTTACTGGAGTCAGAGAGGGACTAATGGTATTGTCTCCAGCCGCTCAGTGAGCATACAACTCTCTACCTGGTGATGGGCTCAGGATGCAGGACGTGTCTCCCTTCACAGCAGTGCACGCACAAACTTCTTATATGGCACACGTGCCCGGCTGGGGGGATTACTCCGAGAGAAGAGGAAGGAAGCAGCAACTGTGAGGCAGCCAGAGCCTGGCACAAACGCCGGGCCACAACTTCTCTCTGACTCTTCTATCCTGTAAGAAAGTAATGATTGTGCTGAAACAGGTATGGTGCCTACCAGGGCTGTCATCTGTATGCCAGCACCTCAGGCCGGGTCTGTGAGCTGTCATGGGGCACTACCATAGACACCCCCCCTCCCTACTGTTACTATGGCAGCAGTACGGGATAAATCATTTTATATGTCTTGTTTTATCTTCTATGACGGTGTGAGCAGTGGTCGTTTATCTGTATTATTTCCAATCTGAATCTGTGTAAATGCTTCCTCTACTCCTAGATAAATCCTATGGGTTCTTTCCAGTATGACACAGTGCTCTCTGCTGCCACCTCTGTCCATGTCAGGAACGGTCGCCAAATCCCCATAGAAAACCTCTCCTGCTCTGGACAGTTCCTGACATGGTCAGAGGTGGCAGTAGAGAGCACTGTCATACTGGAGAGAATACACCACTTCCTGCAGGACATACAGCAGCTGATAAGTACTGGAAGACTAGAGATTTTATATAGAAGTAATTACAAATCTATGTAACTTAATGAAACCATGTCCCCAGTGGCAAAGCTTATGGAGGAATTCAACTGATTGGACGGCTTGTGACGGTAGTTGCATCCAGGGTAGACTGAATGAGCATGTTACGATGCCTCACATTGTGTCATTGACCTGATTCTGGTGAATGACATGGTGATGGGTAACAAAAGCAGTGGGCTGGGGGCAAGCTATAGGTCTAATCCGCATTGGTTTAACCTGATCCATGCCAAGTTGATACAGAAATGAAGGTTTTTTTAGGTTAACAGCGGCTCTGCTAGTAGCGCCATAGTCTGGGATACATCAAAAGCATAGAAGGAGACTTATAAGCAAGGTCAGTAGGGCTCGGAAGAAATCCGTGGAACATGAGTATGAGGGAAGTGGTGTCACTGACTGGGAATATATAAAGACTAATATGGCGGAGGTAAAACAGAGATGGCTCTGGGCTGAGAAAGCAGGAGTCTTCCTTGGGGTTTATAAAGAGTACTAGATGGCAAGGGGAGGTTGAGATGGCTGAGGATTTCTCCAACCTTGAGCTGTTGGACAACCAGAGACAGTGGTTAGACCGCCCTATTGAGAATGGAGGAGATCTTGCTAACACTTAGAACTATGCCCGTGGGGAAGACGCCAGGAGCCGATGGGTTGCCAGTAGAGACATACAGACTGGCTGAGCATCGGATGATGGGGCACTTTGGTGAAGTGTTTGACTCCTATGTGAGAGGGAACAAAGAACAAAAAGAAAGGCAGAGCGCCTCATAGAGTAGTACCTCTGGATAGAAAGAATGATCTAATACACATTAAAAATCATTGCTAACCTTTTGGGGTTGTGGAAACAGAGCCACAACACCCAGCAGCACATGTACTGGTGTCCAACACACCTCCCAGGGATCGGGGGAACAGCGGTCTTCACGACAGGTCCAAACCGGGCTCCTTGTGGAATCAGGAAAACCAAATGGTGCCAAAAATGACCTGGAGATTGTGCTCACCTCCGAACAACATAGTAGAAAGCGATGTTCACATTATTCAGTCCAACAATAACGGGTTTCAGGGCTATGGCGCCCCTTCGTCAGATTCAGGACAAACATAGTATGCTCATGGCACAGACCATACTTCTATACAGCAAGGAATCCCAATGATGAGGCTAAAGGAGGGGCGGTCTATTGCCTCCCCCCGGGGAGTTACCCCTATACACATCAGGGCACAATGTACATAGTCAAGGTGACATCTACAAGAGCGCTCACATGATCAGACCAAAAGCAGGAGTCCTATTGGGTGATTACTAATCTATCAGGCATAAGTGTCATGTGACGAGAATCCTATATGACATAAGTGTCACTAGAACTGGTGAAATAGCATGAAATAGAGAGATATAAAATACAAATATATTGTGTTGCTATAAGAACAAGGCTAAGAGGTATATGCAGACCCAATATATAAATGTATAAAATAAAAAAAAAAAGAAAAAACTAAAAATCCTTTTCTCAAAATAAATAAAAATCTCTCCCCCCCCCCCCCCCTCTTTTTCCCATAGCAAATAGCTAAACTATTGAGAGAAATTAAACAGTAAAGGTAAAAACAAATATATATGACATAATAACTGGACCTATAACCTTAAACATATATATAAAACACTACATATATCTAGATAAAATTATACGACCAACTTATTGCACTTAAACCTAGTGCCTAAAACTTCCACTCGAAGGCTTCATTTAGCCGTTAGGTCTGATCATGTGACTGCTCTTGGCCCGATCATGTGATGTGGTCTGATCATGTTAGTGCTCCTGGCCCGATCACGTGATGTGGTCTGATCATGTGAGCGCTCCTGGCCCGATCACGTGATGTGGTCTGATCATGTGACCGCTCCGGGTCCGATCATGTGAGCGATCCTGGCCCGATCATGTGATGTGGTCTGATCATGTGAGCGCTCCTGGCCCGATCATGTGATGTGGTCTGATCATGTGAGCGCTCCTGGGCCGATCATGTGAGCGCTCCTGGCCCGATCACGTGATGTGGTCTGATCATGTGAGCGCTCCTGGCCCGATCATGTGATGTGGTCTGATCATGTGATGGTTCTCTCTGCGCTCCATGAGAGCATCCATGAGAAATGGCCCCTTTCCTTATGCTTCAGGATGCGGTTAGTGGACTAATATAGAAGGTTTTGGATATGTAGAACTGTGAATGAGTCGTTCATTAGGAATTGATATATATACTCTGGGTTGCCCGTCATGAATTGATTGACTTACCCTCACATTTTATGGACTTTGTATGAAGGTTTTCTATGTGTATTTTTTATGTGAATTCTGTAGATGTCACCTTGACATTGAAGGTGGTGACAGTTGCAGAGGATAGAGGGGGGCTGGCAGTGCCTGACCTTTATAAGTACTATTTAGCCAGGATTTTTAGGCCATGTGGGTTATTGAACAGAACAGGTTGGTGAGTAACATTTTTGAATTATTAGAGGCGACAATGATGGTTAATTACCCCAAGAATACAATATATAAGATGTGCCGCTGTGAGGACCTTGAGGTTTACACCAATGTGATGTAGAGGCCAATATCCTGAGCTGGAGAAGATGCTGGATCCGCAATACTGGGCAAGGAGAGGGTTGTTATGTGTTGACCAGTGTTTTTTTAAACTGAGAATTAAGATCTTATGAGGAGAAATTTACCAGTATGTCATTACAACATAACCCGTTTCCCGCATAGTTAGTATGAAGGGTAACACTGCCAAAATACAGACGAGATTGGGAGAAACACAAGGGAGTAAGTTTATTGGGGTGAAGAATGAGGAGTTTTGGGATAGAGTTTACTGAAACACAAGTAACTAGAACACTGATAAAAAATATTGTTTTTTTTGTATTGACAGATTATATTATGTGCTTGATGATATTAGGGAATGGCGTAAGGAGCCTTTGTTGGGTTACGATAGATGTGGATCCCGAGGTGCAGACCTGGATGGCCACTGCTGGCTATGTCTAGGATTACACACTATTTGGGGGGGAAGTGTTTAGGAGTATGAAAACCATATTTCCAATGCCAGGAGAGGAGTGCTCATCATCCGTCCAAAGACAGGAGGGCAGCCATTTATAAGTTATCTGTTGCTGGCTGGGTGTCGGTACACCTTCCTACCATACATGAATGGAAGATGGTGAGAAATGAGTTATGGCACAATAAATATATAAGAGACCGGAGATGAGGAGTTAAAAGCGATAATGGATGAATGGGACAAATACTGGAACTCCTATCCCTTCTCATTGATTATTATTTGTATTAGTATTTACAGAATTATTTATTTACTATTACTATGATTATTTTTTCTTCTCTTCCCTCGCTTCTTCTCTTTTGTCAGCTGGGATGGGTGGGATGGAGGATATATAGGTTGAAGGAAATACTACTATACCCTGAGGGACGGTTCCTGAAGATGTTGGTGTGGTGATTCCCCCACACACATAGGGGTTACTTGCTGGTATTTCTGACCTGTGGAGTACTCCTGTGGCTTACGAGAAGGAATGGTTGTTAAGAGGGATAGCTTTTTGGTGGGACTGTGGGGGGGGGGGTCAGAAATGTGAATGCGTATTTATTTATCTTTTTTTTTTTTTTTCTTTCTTCCTTTGAGGGTCAACCTCACTTTGGCGTATTCCCTGCATGAGTGGGTGTTTGGCAACATGACCGCCCTGGCTGGTCGTACTGGTCATAATATATGGTTGGTCGGCCGGGAGGAGTGAAGAATTGCGGTAGCTCTGTAATGGCTATTGTGGAGTGCTGGCATTGGAGTGTTTAACAAGAATGCACACCTGCCCGGCGCCGGGAGCGCCCCCTCCCTTTTAAAGGGGGGTTGGTGGCTGGCGTAGGCGGGGTGGAAGGAGGTATGAGATGGGTTCATGTTGAGCAGGATGGGACACCGAGGTCTGGTCTACTGATGAGACTTGAAACTCATATTCAGTTGTCAATGTGGTTTATTATTTAAAGGGGTATTCCAGGGAAAATCAATAATTTAGCAAAGGAAAGGGTTAACCAAGGTTAACACTTTCCTAATATACTTACCTGTTGTTTTTTGGCCCCCCAAGGAGATCTCCGGTCCGGTCACGTGATCTTGCAGCTTGTGGCTCGGATCCTCTTCTCCTTCCGGTTCGGTGACGTCACCCGGCCGGCGTCGCTCTCCGTCTCATTAGCAGCAGAGCACTGAACCCTGACTGGCTTGGTAGCGTGCAGCCAATCAGGGTTCAGTGCTCTGCATCCCCACACGCTTCAGAGTGGGGGTCCCCTGAGGCTGCAGTGAATTATCAGGGGTCGTCGGGCTCAGTGCCGGTCACCAGTTACATGGGCCGGCACTGCACTACAGCAGGTGAATGCGGGATCTGGGGTCAATCATCACTCCGCAGAACCCCCCCCCCCACCTTGTCAGCGATGCCGACCGAGTCCCGGGAGGGGATGCGGCGGGCGGCATTACTTCATTCATTGCTACTAGACACCCGGCTGCTCGCTGCATCCCCTCCCCCCAGGGACTCAGGGTCGGCATCGGTGGGGAAGTGATGTGTATTGGCTGCTGACCCCCCCCGGCCCCCCCTCCCTGTGTCCCTGTCAGAGATCTCTCACCCCCACCCCCGGAGCGTGCTGCTGGCCCCGATCTCTGCACTGGTCTCAGGTACCTGTACTCAGCTGACAGGCGCTGTGTACGGAGCAAGAAATCTCTCCTGCCTCACTCACACAGAGCCTGTCAGCTACTGAGTACAGGTGCCTGAGACCAGTGCCGAGATCGGGGCCAGCAGCACGCTCCGGGGGTGAGCGATCTCTGACAGGGACACAGGGAGGGGGGGCCAGGGGGGATCAGCAGCAAATACAGTCCCCAAAAGTACAGTGCATAACATTACATTACATACACTGTAATTCCTATGGAGTGTCCAGCAGAGGCGCACTATATATAGAAGTCAATGGTACTCATTGACTTCTATATAAAGAGCGCCACCTGCTGGACACTCCATAGAAATTACACCTTTCGTCGTGACGTCACTGCTTCTGAGAGAATTCTAACACTTCCTGATACACTAAATTAAGGGAAATAGCAGTATAGGAGCATTTCCCATAATTAATGTACATTAGAAAATTGTATAACTTTTCATAAGTAATAACTTCTCCTTTAATAAAATTTATTAAATTAAAAAAATTAATAAATTAAAAAATAAATAGATAAATACACACACACACACACACACACGCAATGTACCCGGTGCTGCCCGGGTATAAAGTGTCAGTATGTTAATTAGATTTGTTGCAAGGTGCCCAGGAGGCCAATCTATGCCCCTTTTTTTTTTTTTTTTTTTTTTTTTTTAAGGGGAAATCACCAGGAGCCCTAGATATCCCTTTATACGCTATATACCCCGACAGTTCTGCACTGTTTATGTAAATTGTAGGTTAGAAATAAACAAAAAACTTTAAACATCCTTAATATCGAATAGCCAAACTGAGATGTCATCATGTGATCAGACTGTATACAGAGCCTGGTTATACACAACATTGGCAGTGTAATATACAGCCTGGTTATATGCAACATTGGCAGTATTATACAGTATACAGCCTGGTATATAACATTAACAGTGTTATACTGAGCCTGGTTATATACAACATTGACAGTGTTATGCTGAGCCTGGTTATATACAAAATTGACTGTGTTAGTGGAGGTCCTGTATACATGTAGTATATAGTTATTGGAGGTCCCGTATACCTGTAGTGTATAGTCCTGGGGTCCTGTATACCTGTGTAAGGAGTGTGTGCAGAACACCTGCAGCTTAAGTGCATAAACACTCCTGCACCATCATAATCTGGCCCTCTTAGGCACTATCTTTCATCCTTGGTGAGGACAAAGCAGAAGAGGTTTCAAAGTTTCTAATACTGTACAAACTCCACCCCCCCCCCTCTTGCAGGTAGCCCACATACTGTATACACTCCCTCCCCTTGCAGCTGCTCCTATACTGTATACACTCCCCCTTGTAGATAGCCTCCATGCTGTATACATTCCCTAACACCCCCTTACTTTATACATTCCCCAACACCACTACCCGGCAGGTAAGCCCCTTCCTGTATATACACTGTACACTGTTAGGGTGCTTTTACACCTACCGGATCCGCAGCGGATTTCATGCTGCAAATTAGCAGCGAAATCTGCTGCGGATCCAGTGTCATTCAACCCTATGACACTACATACTAGATCCCGCTGTGAGTATGTAGATTAATCCCCTCGGTGGCTGGAGAGTAACTTACACTCACAGAGGCCCCCATCATCCCGCCCGCACAGACTGCTGTTAGATTGTGCAGGCTCCTCTCCAGTGTGTTCAGCGCTGTGCTGCTGCTACCGCCTAGGGGGTTAATCTACATACTCGCAGCGGGATCTAGTATGTATTGTCATAGGGTTGAATGACACTGGATCCGCAGCAGATTTCGCGGCGAATTCGCAGCTTGGAATCCGCTGCGGATCCGGTAGGTGTGAAGGCACCTTTACTGTATTTATTTCTGTGGATCTGTTGTGAGGCAGCCGCCCTGGCAACCAATCAGATTCCAGCTCCCTGTGAAAATGAAAGCAGTAATCCTATTGGTTGCTGGGGCTTCCAACTGCCATTACTGCTGGAGACATGCAGCTAATTATATCACCTGTGTGTGCAGTGTGGAGATTCTCCCATTCATCTCTATGGGGTGCTCTTCTCCCTCCCTTTCTGTACATCTGGCGGGGACGGGACCTTCGCTCTAACCTTCCCGGGTACCAAATGGATCTGTGGGCCAAATTTGGGGTCAAACAGTTCAGGCGTTTGGAAGCCTGGCACTGAGATCTGCTTGGCGGTGCTGGGCTAAATCCTGTGATGACCTCCCATGCCCGGTCCATGACGCAGGCCACCAGCCCCCACCCCCCTTACATAGTCAGGCAGAAAAGCAATGCTGGGTGGTCACTGTATATCACCTGGTTGCTTCAGTGTTACACGATTTATCGGTTAAATCATAAAACTAATCTATCGCTTCTGCCACTTTTTCCTGCAGACTTTAAAGCAAGGACTTGGTCTTCGAGAATCCTCGAGCAATGGCCAGGGGGTCCGGTGCTGCTCTACTGTGGAAAGTATGCTGCAACCCTGTCCAGGACATAGACAGCCGCTATCCCAGCCGGCTCACACCGTACACAGTCCCAACCGGGGGAGAGAACCAAAGAGCCTGAAAGAGCTGCTGGTCAGTGCTGCTTCCTAGCAATCCTCTCTGTAGTCCTCCTATACATAGGACGTACCAGGTTTTAAGGTCTCCAGACTCCGGCAACCTGTCATGTTACACTCCAGAAGTCGGCCTAGGCTAGGGGGACCAGAAAGGCTTTATACACATGGGGTCGGCATGAAGATGATGCCTAAGTACCCTGCGGCGCCTGCTGTCACATCGTCCAGTCTGCCTTATATCCTCCTACTGCTGAAATACCTGGAGACCCCTAACATGGTTCCGGAGTCTACGGAATCTCCCTCTGTTTGTGTATGTGCCCCCCCCCCCTGCTGTAGGGTATATTGGGTAAAATACAGAGTAAGCCCTGTCCCGGCACTGAGCGGACGTAGGCCCCCGCAAATGATCAATTGGGCGCTAATCCCGGATTGTGCTGACTAGGGATGCACGATGCACCGAAATATCGATACTACTACCGGTATTTCGGGCAAAAATACGGTTCGGTACCAGGATTTCCTGGTAAGTTAAGTTGCCTAATAACGCAGCTGAACATGAAGTATAGAGCAGAGAACACGGCGGGCGGCTAGCTGAGCACCGGCCGTGTTCTCTGAGTACAGCCCCCTGGTGTCACCTCCTCCGCTCACAGCAGTGATAGAAGTTATAGCCGCACACAGCGATCGCATGTGCCGGCTATGTAACTGTGCAGATGCCGCTGTCACAACTGACAGCGGCATCTGACCCCTCCTGAGCAGCTCCAGAAGCAGTGGGGTCGGCTACTATGTGTAGCAGACCCCCGCTGCTAACAACCCCAGCCCGTCACACCTCAGCCTCTTCTCTTTCCTGGAATGCAGCCGCAGTGAGGAGCTGCGTCTGGGAAACTGACCTGCCCGGCAGAGTAACCCCTTCCTGTCTGGGTGCTTCCAGACTGCCTTGCCTGCCTCTGTCTCCAGCTGCTACCAGTGTGAGCACTTCTGCAGCATGGAGGAAGAGAGCGATGAGGGGGCAGTGAGACCGGTAGAGGCATCTTCATTAGACAGGAGCCGTGTGCAGCATCTGCCCGGCTCCCATAATCCCCCCTGCCCCAGCACAGGGCTCCTGTCAGTATCTATGAGGCAGGGCAGAAAGAACAGGTCATAAATCACACTGCAGCAGGGGTCAGGGAGAGTGACCTGTGAGCCAATGAGGTGAAGGTCCTGTATCCTGTACACTGAATGGGGGGCCCCTACATGTAAATCCTGCAGTGGCAGTGACAGGTGTTCCCATGAAGACATGTGTCCCTCAGGATCTGCTATGTATGTCCAGTTATTGCAGGTGCCATCTGGGACCAGTACAAACCATCTGATCCCTGGACCCCTCCTGGGTACAGCTGCCTCATCTGCTCCCTAACCACCTCTAGGGACCAGGCCACAGCTCTCTACCCATTTTCAGCCCCTCTTATCCCTAGAGATCCCCTGCCATTTTGTGCTCCCCTCCATGGAGCATCCTACTCCCTCCCCAAATGCTCCTCCACCTCTTATTTCTACCTTGTGTCTCTCTGCTCCAGACCTCCCGTCACTTTGTGCCCCTTCCCTTTCAATATGGTCCCCAAACAGTCCCTGTGTTCTTTTCTTTTTCTGCTACTTTCCCAATCTGCTCCGACCATTTGTGTCCCCTTTGCTGTCTCCTACTCCATCCCTCAGACAAACCCCTACCACCTTACGACTCCTACTACCCCACCCACACAGTTATTTAGTACAATTTTATCACAAAGCTCACTTGCCATCTTGTGGACACACCTTGTCACCCCGAAGGGCCCTATTACACCAAAAGATATCCGTAATAGTGCAGACCTGGTTGGGGGGTGGGGTGTAGGGGGGGGTGGTTGGGGGGTGGGGTGTAGCTTTTTCTCATACTTTGGTATCGGGTATCGAAATAAAAAATCGAGTATTGGTATCGAACTCATAATTTTGGTATCGTGACATCACTAGTGCTGACTTGTGGGTAAATAATGAAAATAGGCAGATTAAAAAAGTCACCTAAAAAAAATAAATAAAAATCACCGGTCCAATACTGGTTCATAAATAGAACCAAAAATCTAGGTGGAAATCTCGGGATAAATGTCGTCCTGTGCTACTGAATGTTCCAGACATGGAATCCTATCTCTCAGCCTTAGTAGGTAGACAATGCAGGTATGAGCATTTCCCAGGATGAAATCAGGTGGCAGCGGGTATTGGTGGTACTGACGGTACAGGCAGCGGGTACTGTGGTAGTAGAGGCAGCGGGTACAGGCAGCGGGTATTGGCGGTACAGGTAGCGGGTACTGGGGTAGTAGAGGCAGCAGGTATTGGTGGTACTGGGGGTAGAGGCAACGGGTACTGGCGGTAGAGGCAGCGGGTACTGGTGGTAGAGGCAGCGGGTACTGGCGGTACAGGCAGCGGGTACTGGGGTAGTAGAGGCAGCAGGTATTGGTGGTACAGGCAGCGGGTACTGGTGGTACAGGCAGCGGGTACTGTGGTAGTAGAGGCAGCAGGTATTGGTGGTACTGGGGGTACAGGCAGCGGGTACTGGTGGTACAGGCAGCGGGTACTGGTGGTACAGGCAGCGGGTACTGTGGTAGTAGAGGCAGCGGGTACTGGTGGTACAGGCAGCGGGTACTGTGGTAGTAGAGGCAGCGGGTATTGGTGGTACTGGCAGCGTGTATTGGTGGTACTGGCAGCGGGTATTGGTGGTACTGGCAGCGGGTATTGGTGGTACTGGCAGTGGGTATTGGTGGTACTGGCAGCGGGTATTGTGGTGGTAGAGGCAGCTGGTACTGGTGGTACAGGCAGCGGGTATTGGTGGTACAGGCAGCGGGTACTGTGGGGGGGTACAGGCAGCGGGTACTGTGGTGATAGAGGCAGCATGTACTGGCGGTACAGGCAGCAGGTATTGGCGGTACAGGCAGCAGGTATTGGTGGTACTGGCAGCGGGTACTGGTGGTACAGGCGGTACAGGCAGCGGGTACGTGCGGTACAGGCAGCGGGTATTGGTGGTACAGGCAGTGGGTATTGGGGGTACAGGCAGCAGGTATTGGCGGTACAGGCAGCGGGCACTGTGGGGGTACAGGCAGCGGGCACTGTGGGGGTACAGGCAGCGGGCACTGTGGGGGTACAGGCAGCGGGCACTGTGGGGGTACAGGCAGCGGGTACTGTGGGGGTACAGGCAGCGGGTACTGTGGGGGTACAGGCAGCGGGTACTGTGGGGGTACAGGCAGCGGGTACTGTGGGGGTACAGGCAGCGGGTACTGTGGGGGGTACAGGCAGCGGGTACTGTGGGGGTACAGGCAGCAGGTATTGGTGGTACAGGCAGTGGGTTCTGTGGTGGTAGAGGCAGCGGGTATTGGTGGTACAGGCAGCGGGTTCTGTGGTGGTAGAGGCAGCGGGTATTGGTGGTACAGGCAGCGGGTATTGGTGGTACAGGCAGCAGGTACTGTGGTGGTAGAGGCAGCGGGTATTGGTGATACAGGCAGCGGGTATTGGCGGTACAGGCAGCGGGTATTGGCGGTACAGGCAGCAGGTATTGATGGTACTGTTGATACAGGCAGCGGGTACTGGTGGTACAGGCAGTGGGTATTGGTGGTACAGGCAGCGGGTACTGTGGGGGGGTACAGGCAGCGGGTACTGTGGTGATAGAGGCAGCATGTACTGGCGGTACAGGCAGCAGGTATTGGCGGTACAGGCAGCAGGTATTGGCGGTACAGGCAGCGGGTATTGGTGGTACTGGCAGCGGGTACTGGTGGTACAGGCGGTACAGGCAGCGGGTACGTGCGGTACAGGCAGCGGGTATTGGTGGTACAGGCAGTGGGTATTGGGGGTACAGGCAGCAGGTATTGGCGGTACAGGCAGCGGGCACTGTGGGGGTACAGGCAGCGGGTACTGTGGGGGTACAGGCAGCGGGTACTGTGGGGGTACAGGCAGCGGGTACTGTGGGGGTACAGGCAGCGGGTACTGTGGGGGTACAGGCAGCGGGTACTGTGGGGGTACAGGCAGCGGGTACTGTGGGGGTACAGGCAGCGGGTACTGTGGGGGTACAGGCAGCAGGTATTGGTGGTACAGGCAGCAGGTACTGTGGTGGTAGAGGCAGTGGGTATTGGTGGTACAGGCAGTGGGTATTGGTGGTACAGGCAGCAGGTACTGTGGTGGTAGAGGCAGCGGGTATTGGCGGTACAGGCAGCGGGTATTGGTGGTACAGGCAGTGGGTATTGGTGGTACAGGCAGTGGGTACTGTGGTGGTAGAGGCAGTGGGTACTGTGGTGGTAGAGGCAGTGGGTACTGTGGTGGTAGAGGCAGCGGGTATTGGTGGTACAGGCAGCGGGTACTGTGGTGGTACTGGCAGCGGGTATTGGCGGTAGAGGCAGCGGGTATTGGCGGTAGAGGCAGCGGGTATTGGCGGTAGAGGCAGCGGGTATTGGCGGTAGAGGCAGCGGGTATTGGCGGTAGAGGCAGCGGGTATTGGCGGTAGAGGCAGCGGGTATTGGCGGTAGAGGCAGCGGGTATTGGCGGTAGAGGCAGCGGGTATTGGCGGTAGAGGCAGCGGGTATTGGCGGTAGAGGCAGCGGGTATTGGCGGTAGAGGCAGCGGGTATTGGCGGTAGAGGCAGCGGGTATTGGCGGTGTTGTCAGTTTACTTCAGCATGTGATTGAATCCTCTCTGATGTTTCTCTGCAGGATGAGTCGGAGTGCACCTCAGAGGAGGACGATTGGCTTTCCCAGGAGGAGATCCAGGCCTTTATGGTGAACAACCAGTCATTCTACAGCAAGCGGCAGCAGTTTAGACAGTATCTGAAGGAGAAATTTAACAAGTACTGCCTCCTACATGATCACCGGAACGCTCGCTGTAGCAGCTGGTTGGCCACAGCCGGGGCGTTTTAAACACAATAAATTACCGCTGTCTTTTGTTAAAACTATTAAATTGACTCCCTGGCTTTTTCTGTGTTTTTTTTTCTTTTTTTTTTTTTTTTTTTAATCTGCAATTAAAATTTTATTAGACTTCTTTCCACTTAATTTTTTTTTCTGTTTAAGTTCAAAGGTCATAAGTAATACTTGGACTTGTAATTTCTTAAGTAACTTTATAAGTTTATCCTGTCACCGTTTTTTTTTTTTCTTTGGGATTATTTGAAATCTTGCTTTACGACCTCCCGCTTACCAAAATGAAGCAATCAGACATCCAGTTGTTGAATGTTTTGGATGTGATCATGTATAAGTGCAATGTGCAGATCCGAAAAAATAAAGAATATTTATTAATAAGCATAGCAGAGAGTCCCGAGTGGTGGAGTTTCTCCAAGGTCAGAGGTCGGCTTTTATCTCCACATTGTCCGTCTTTTAGTGGTGAAGATTTCTATACACAGTTTTCGAAAAGATTTCAAATGAGCATTAGTGAAATTTACCAACGTACAATAATTTTAGCTGACCAAAGGCTGAATGTTACGGTCTGAAGGAAGTCGGCCATGTTTGACATTTTAGAACTAATGATATTAGACCAAAGGCTGAACAGTCCGTCAGCTTGGGTAACAGCAACGGACACTATGGACTAAAGTCTTTGGGCCACATGTATCATCCGGCGAATGGATGATTTTCAGCTGAAAGTGCCAATTTGCGTCTTTTTTTAAGCAAAAATGGCGGATTTGCGAATAAAATATTCGCAAATCGCCACTTTACGCCGAGTATGCCAGGGGGCGGAAAAGGGGCGGAGAGTGGGCGGAACGGAGGGCGCGGACTCAAGAGTCCGCGCGATTTATCATCCGTTCCACCAAAATGTACGCCGAAAACCTACTCCAGTCCTCAGCTGGCGTAGGTTTTCGGCGGTGCGCACGGGATTTATGTAGAGGCAGTCCGCCTCTACATAAATCCCCGTAGCGCCGGAGCTGCCCCCCGCAGCTCCATTTTTACATCCGGCGTCAAAAACGCCGGACTTAATAAATGCCTCCCTTTGTGTCTGCAAAACCATTGTTCATCATTCTATTGTTTGTTAATCAGTTATTCAGCCACCAATCTACTTCCAGCTAATGTGTAAGGTTACCTTAGCCTTAAAGGGGTACTCTGGACATGCAGCTTTTTTAATATTTCACTGGGGCTGGAAAGAAAAAAAAAATAAACTACACATACCTAACATGGCCCCTCGGGTGTCATCTTCAGGTCCCCTGTAACACCACACAGCACACTGTATTCTCTACCTGTAACACCACACAGCACTGTATTTTCTACCTGTAACACCACACAGCACGCTGTATTCTCTACCTGTAACACCACACAGCACACTGTATTCTCTACCTGTAACACCACACAGCACACTGTATTCTCTACCTGTAACACCACACAGCACACTGTATTCTCTACCTGTAACACCACACTGTATTCTCTACCTGTAACACCACACAGCACTGTATTCTCTACCTGTAACACCACACAGCACTGTATTCTCTACCTGTAACACCACACTGTATTCTCTACCTGTAACACCACACAGCACTGTATTCTCTACCTGTAACACCACACAGCACTGTATTTTCTACCTGTAACACCACACAGCACTGTATTTTCTACCTGTAACACCACACAGCGCTGTATTCTCTACCTGTGACACCACACAGCACACTGTATTCTCTACCTGTAACACCACACAGCACACTGTATTCTCTACCTGTAACACCACACAGCACGCTGTATTCTCTACCTGTAACACCACACAGCACTGTATTCTCTACCTGTAACACCACACAGCACTGTATTCTCTACCTGTAACACCACACAGCGCTGTATTCTCTACCTGTAACACCACACAGCACTGTATTTTCTACCTGTAACACCACACAGCACGCTGTATTCTCTACCTGTAACACCACACAGCACTGTATTCTCTACCTGTAACACCACACAGCACACTGTATTCTCTACCTGTAACACCACACAGCACTGTATTCTCTACCTGTAACACCACACAGCACGCTGTATTCTCTACCTGTAACACCACACAGCACTGTATTCTCTACCTGTAACACCACACAGCACACTGTATTCTCTACCTGTAACACCACACAGCACGCTGTATTCTCTACCTGTAACACCACACAGCACTGTATTCTCTACCTGTAACACCACACAGCACGCTGTATTCTCTACCTGTAACACCACACAGCACGCTGTATTCTCTACCTGTAACACCACACTGTATTCTCTACCTGTAACACCACACTGTATTCTCTACCTGTAACACCACACAGCACGCTGTATTCTCTACCTGTAACAGCACACTGTATTCTCTACCTGTAACACCACACAGCACACTGTATTCTCTACCTGTAACACCACACAGCACGCTGTATTCTCTACCTGTAACACCACACAGCACGCTGTATTCTCTACCTGTAACACCACACAGCACTGTATTCTCTACCTGTAACACCACACAGCGCTGTATTCTCTACCTGTAACACCACACTGTATTCTCTACCTGTAACACCACACTGTATTCTCTACCTGTAACACCACACAGCACGCTGTATTCTCTACCTGTAACACCACACAGCAGCAGCAAATCCCCATAGAAAACCTTTCCTGCTCTGGACAGTTCCTGACATGGACAGAGGGGGCAGCAGAGAGCACTGTGTCAGACTGGAGAGAATACACCACTTCTTGCAGGACATACAGCAGCTTAGAAGTACTGGAAGACTCGAGATTTTTAAACTAAAGTTAATTACAAATCTATATAACTTTCTGGCATCAGTTGATTTTAAAAACATATATCTTTTGTCTTTGTTCCCCTTTAAGGCCTAAAGGATCCAAGGTCTCAATTTATAAAATAAGATGCATCTTACATTTATACTAATGCCTTGTGCTATCCTCTCCTTATCGCTCCATGTAATAGAAACATCGATCAATGGCTGATCAGGTCTGGACCTAAATTCATTGGGCGCCGACCACCCCTCGCTTCGTGTAATAGTGATGCACGGCCCATAGCTGACTATTGAATAAGCGGTGCCACTTTCCCTCAGCGCTCTCTGCCTTCTCCTGCCCTCTGCTGTCACTCCCGGCATTTGAGCTGACTCAGCCGATCGCTGGCCGCGGCCTGACATAAATATACAGCCATGATGTAGATGAATATAGCGGAGCTTACTGGATGATTTGTAGCTTTAATGAAGGACAGAATATTGTGGAGAATGAGACATAGAGATGAGCAAATTGAACTTCCCCGACAGATTTGTTCGTAACTTTGCAAAAGAAAAGTTTGAAAAATGGCAGCTGCACATCTAAAAAAAAAACAAGTAATGTTTGTTAACATGTCTGCACTCCCTCTCTGTCTTCAGCCCATTCCGCCAATCAGTGGCCGCCGTGCTGTCCCGTCTGTCAGGATGGGATTTTAACTGCTTGTTTGCTCCTTTTTCATACTCTGATGGTTAATGGTAGGGTCAGGTAGGTGGGCCAGATCGGTCCCGCCCCCAGTGGACTAAACTGCCTAATTTGCATATGGTATAAAGTCAAAATTTCCCAACAATAGCGCTGAGGGTCAAGGTAAGAAAATGTTGTTAATCCTCATCACCCTGTGTGCCATGAAACATAACAGCAGAGAATGTAATGTACTGTCAGCAGACAATGCTTTAGCATCTGCTAGTCAGGCCTGGAAATATTCAGGCAGCGCTCTGCTTTTATCACCCAGGGAAAGCTGATCACAGGGAGCGCCAATCAGAGCGCGGATGACAGGAAGCACCGATCACAGGAAGCGCCAATCAGAGCGCGGATGACAGGAAGCACCAATCACAGGGAGCGTCAATCAGAGCCGACGACAGGAAGCACCAGAGAGCAGATGACAGGACATCAATCAGAGCGCCGACAACAGGAAGCAGCGATCACAGGGAGCGTCAATTAGAGAGCCGATGACAGGAAGCACCAATCATAGAGCCGACAACAGGAAGCACAGATCACAGAGAGCTTTAATCAGAGAGACGACAACAGGAAGCACCGATCACAGGGAGCATCAATCAGAGCCGACGACAGGAAGCACCAGAGAGCAGATGACAGGACATCAATCAGAGCGCCGACAACAGGAAGCAGCGATCACAGGGAGCGTCAATTAGAGAGCCGATGACAGGAAGCACCAATCATAGAGCCGACAACAGGAAGCAGCGATCACAGGGAGCGTCAATTAGAGAGCCGATGACAGGAAGCACCGATCACAGGGAGCGTCAATCAGAGAGACGACAACAGGAAGCACCGATCACAGGGAGCATCAATCAGAGCCGACGACAGGAAGCACCAGAGAGCAGATGACAGGACATCAATCAGAGCGCCGACAACAGGAAGCAGCGATCACAGGGAGCGTCAATTAGAGAGCCGATGACAGGAAGCACCAATCATAGAGCCGACAACAGGAAGCACAGATCACAGAGAGCTTTAATCAGAGCGCCGACAACAGGAAGCACAGATCACAGAGAGCTTTAATCAGAGAGACGACAACAGGAAGCACCGATCACAGGGAGCGTCAATAGGAGAGCCGATGACAGGAAGCACCGATCACAGGGAGCGTCAATCAGAGAGACAACAACAGGAAGCACCGATCACAGGGAGCATCAATTGGAGAGCCGATGACAGGAAGCACCGATCACAGGGAGCGTCAATCAGAGAGCCGACGACGGGAAGCACTGATCACAGGGACCGTCAATTGGAGAGCCGATGACAGGAAGCACCGATCACAGGGAGCATCAATCAGAGAGACAACAACAGGAAGCACCGATCACAGGGAGCATCAATCAGAGAGACAACAACAGGAAGCACCGATCACAGGGAGCGTCAATCACATGGAACGTCAATCAGAGAGCTGATAACAGGAAGCGCCGATCACAGGAAGCACCGATCACAGTGAGCATCAATCAGAGAGCCGATCACAGGGAGCGTCAATCGGAGAAACTATGACAATAAGCACCGATCACAGAGAGCGTCAATTAGAGAGCCGATGACAGGAAGCACCAATCAGAGAGCCGATGACAGGAAGCACCGATCACAGGGAGCGCCAATCAGAGAGCCGATGACGGGAAGCACCAATCACAGGGAGCGTCAATCAGAGAGACGACAACAGGAAGCACTGATCACAGGGAGCGTCAATCAGAGAGCTGATGACAGGAAGCACCGATCACAAGGAGCGTTAATTAGAGAGGCGATGACAGGAAGCACCAGTCACAGGGAGCGTCAATCACATGGAACGTCAATCAGAGCGCTGACAACAGGAAGCACCGATTTCAGGGAGCGTCAATCAGAGAGCCGATGACAGGAAGCACCGATCACAGGGAGAATCAATCAGAGAGCCGATGACAGGAAGACCAATCACAGGGAGCGTCAATCAGAGAGTCGATGACAGGAAGCACCGATCACAGGGAGCGTCAATTAGAGAGGTGATGACAGGAAGCACCAGTCACAGGGAGCGTCAATCAGAGAGCCGATGACAGGAAGCACCGATCACAGGGAGCATCAATCAGTGAGATGACAACAGGAAACACTGATCACAGGGAGCGTCAATCACATGGAATGTCAATCAGAGAGCCTGGACCTGGATACAGTAAGTATAGCTGTTCTATAGCTGCCATCAGGAGACTGGACCTGGATACAGTAAGTATAGCTGTTATATAGCTGCCTTCAGGAGACTTGACCTGGATACAGAAAGTATAGCTGTTATATATCTGCCTTCAGGAGACTGGACCTAAATACAGTAAGTATAGCTGGTATATAGCAGCCTTCAGGAGACTTGACCTGGATACAGAAAGTATAGCTGTTATCTAGCAGTCAGGAGACTGGACCTGGATACAGTAAGTATAGCTGTTATATAGCTGCCTTCAGGAGACTGGACCTGGATACAGTAAGTATAGCTGTTATATAGCAGTCAGGAGACTGGACCTGGATACAGTAAGTATAGCTGTTATCTAGCTGCCTTCAGGAGACTGGACCTGGATACAGTAAGTATAGCTGTTATATAGCAGTCAGGAGACTGGACCTGGATACATTAAGTATAGCTGTTATATAGCTGCCTTCAGGAGACTGGACCTGGATACTGTAAGTATAGCTGTTATATAGCTGCCTTCAGGGGACTGGACCTGGATACATTAAGTATAGCTGTTATATAGCTGCCTTCAGGAGACTGGACCTGGATACAGTAAGTATAGCTGGTATATAGCAGTCAGGAGACTGGACCAGGATACAGTAAGTATAGCTGGTATATAGCAGTCAGGAGACTGGACCTGGATACAGTAAGTATAGCTGTTATATAGCTGCCTTCAGGAGACTGGACCTGGATACAGTAAGTATAGCTGTTATATAGCTGTCTTCAGGAGACTGGACCTGGATACAGTAAGTATAGCTGTTATATAGCAGTCAGGAGACTGGACCTGGATACAGTAAGTATAGCTGTTATATAGCTGCCTTCAGGAGACTGGACCTGGATACAGTAAGTAAAGCTGTTATATAGCTGCCTTCAGGAGACTGGACCTGGATTCAGTAAGTATAGCTGTTATATAGCAGTCAGGAGACTGGACCTGGATACAGTAAGTATAGCTGTTATATAGCTGCCTTCAGGAGACTGGACCTGGATACAGTAAGTATAGCTGTTATATAGCTGCCTTCAGGACACTGGACCTGGATACAGTAAGTATAGCTGTTATATAGCTGCCTTCAGGACACTGGACCTGGATACAGTAAGTATAGCTGTTATATAGCTGCCTTCAGGAGACTGGACCTGGATACATTAAGTATAGCTGTTATATAGCAGGAGACTGGACCTGGATACAGTAAGTATAACTTATATAGCTGCCTTCAGGAGAGTGGACCTAGATACAGTAAGTATAGCTGTTATATAGCAGTCAGGAGACTGGACCTGGATACAGTAAGTATAGCTGTTATATAGCTGCCTTCAGGAGACTGGACCTGGATACAGTAAGTATAGCTGTTATATAGCAGCCTTCAGGAGACTGGACCTGGATACAGTAAGTATAGCTGTTATATAGCAGCCTTCAGGAGACTGGACCTGGATACAGTAAGTATAGCTGTTATATAGCAGTCAGGAGCCTGGACCTGGATACAGTAAATATAGCTGTTATATAGCTGCCTTCAGAACCCTGGGCCTGGATACAGTAAGTATATCTGTTATATAGCAGCCTTCAGGAGACTGGACTTGGATACAGTAAGTATAGCTGGTATATAGCTTCCTTCAGGAGACTGGGCCTGGATACAGTAAGTATGGCTGCCTTCAGCAGACTAGACCTGGATACAGTAAGTATAGCTGTTATATAGCAGCCTTCAGGAGACTGGACCTGGAGACAGTAAGTATAGCTGTTATATAGCAGCCTTCAGGAGACTGGACCTGGAGACAGTAAGTATAGCTGTTATATAGCTGCCTTCAGCAGACTAGACCTGGATACAGTAAGTATAGCTGTTATATAGCAGCCTTCAGGAGACTGGACCTGGAGACAGTAAGTATAGCTGTTATATAGCAGCCTTCAGGAGACTGGACCTGGATACAGTAAGTATAGCTGTTATATAGCTGCCTTCAGGAGACTGGACCTGGATACAGTAAGTATAGTTGTTATATAGCTGCCTTCAGGACACTGGACCTGGATACAGTAAGTATAGCTGTTATATAGCTGCCTTCAGGACACTGGACCTGGATACAGTAAGTATAGCTGTTATATAGCTGCCTTCAGGAGACTGGACCTGGATACATTAAGTATAGCTGTTATATAGCAGGAGACTGGACCTGGATACAGTAAGTATAACTTATATAGCTGCCTTCAGGAGAGTGGACCTAGATACAGTAAGTATAGCTGTTATATAGCAGTCAGGAGACTGGACCTGGATGCAGTAAGTATAGCTGTTATATAGCTGCCTTCAGGAGACTGGACCTGGATACAGTAAGTATAGCTGTTATATAGCAGTCAGGAGACTGGACCTGGATGCAGTAAGTATAGCTGTTATATAGCTGCCTTCAGGAGACTGGACCTGGATACAGTAAGTATAGCTGGTATATAGCAGTCAGTAGACTGGACCTGGATACAGTAAGTATAGCTGTTATATAGCAGTCAGGAGACTGGACCTGGATACAGTAAGTATAGCTGTTATATAGCTGCCTTCAGTAGACTGGACCTGGATACAGTAAGTATAGCTGGTATATAGCAGTCAGGAGACTGAACCTGGATACAGTAAGTATAGCTGTTATATAGCAGCCTTCAGGAGACTGGACCTGGATACAGTAAGTATAGCTGTTATATAGCAGCCTTCAGGAGACTGGACCTGGATACAGTAAGTATAGCTGTTATATAGCAGTCAGGAGCCTGGACCTGGATACAGTAAATATAGCTGTTATATAGCTGCCTTCAGGAGACTGGACTTGGATACAGTAAGTATAGCTGGTATATAGCTTCCTTCAGGAGACTGGGCCTGGATACAGTAAGTATGGCTGCCTTCAGCAGACTAGACCCTGATACAGTAAGTATAGCTGTTATATAGCAGCCTTCAGGAGACTGGACCTGGAGACAGTAAGTATAGCTGTTATATAGCAGCCTTCAGGAGACTGGACCTGGATACAGTAAGTATAGCGGTTATATAGCTGCCTTCAGGAGACTGGACCTGGATACAGTAAGTATAGCTGTCATATAGGAGCCTTCGGGAGACTGGACCTGGATACAGTATATATAGCTGGTATATAGCAGTCAGGAGACTGGACCTGGATACAGTAAGTATAGCTGTTATATAGCTGCCTTCAGGAGACTGGGCCTGGATACAGTAAGTATAGCTGGTATATAGCAGCCTTCAGGAGACTGGACCGGGATACAGTAAGTATAGCTGTTATATAGCAGCCTTCAGGAGACTGGACCTGGATACAGTAAGTATAGCTGGTATATAGCAGCTTTCAGGAGACTGGACCTGGATACAGTAAGTATAGCTGGTATATAGCAGCCGTCAGGAGACTGGACCTGGATATAGTAAGTATAGCTAGTATATAGCAGCTTTTAGGAGACTGGACCTGGATACAGTAAGTATAGCTGGTATATAGCAGCCTTCAGGAGACTGGACCTGGATATAGTAAGTATAGCTGGTATATAGCAGCCGTCAGGAGACTGGACCTGGATACAGTAAGTATAGCTGGTATATAGCAGCCTTCAGGAGACTGGACCTGGATACAGTAAGTATAGCTGGTATATAGAAGCTTTTAGGAGACTGGACCTGAATACAGTAAGTATAGCTGGTATATAGCAGCCTTCAGGAGACTGGACCTGGATACAGTAAGTATAGCTGGTATATAGCAGCTTTTAGGAGACTGGACCTGGATACAGTAAGTATAGCTGTTATATAGCTGCCATCAGGAGACTGGACCTGGATATAGTAAGTATAGCTGGTATATAGCAGTCAGGAGACTGGACCTGGATACAGTAAGTATAGCTGTTATATAGCAGTCAGGAGACTGGACCTGGATACAGTAAGTATAGCTGGTATATAGCAGTAAGGAGACTAGACCTGGATACAGTAAGTATAGCTGTTATATAGCTGCCTTCAGGAGACTGGACCTGGATACAGTAAGTATAGCTGTTATATATCTGCCTTCAGGAGACTGGACCTGGATACAGTAAGTATATCTGTTATATAGCTGCCTTCAGGAGACTGGACCTGGATACAGTAAGTATAGCTGTTATATAGCTGCCTTCAGGAGACTGGACCTGGATACAGTAAGTATAGCTGTTATATAGCAGCCTTCAGGAGACGACCTGGATACAGTAAGTATAGCTGTTATATAGCAGTCAGGAGACTGGACCTGGATACAGTAAGTATAGCTGTTATATAGCAGCCTTCAGGAGACTGGACCTGGATACAGTAAGTATAGCTGTTATATAGCTGCCTTCAAGAGACTGGACCTGGATACAGTAAGTATAGCTGTTATATAGCTGCCTTCAGGAGACTGGACCTGGATACAGTAAGTATAGCTGTTATATAGCAGCCTTCAGGAGACGACCTGGATACAGTAAGTATAGCTGTTATATAGCAGTCAGGAGACTGGACCTGGATACAGTAAGTATAGCTGTTATATAGCAGCCTTCAGGAGACTGGACCTGGATACAGTAAGTATAGCTGTTATATAGCTGCCATCAGGAGACTGGACCTGGATACAGTAAGTATAGTTGTTATATAGCAGCCTTCAGGAGACTGGACCTGGATACAGTAAGTATAGCTGTTATATAGCAGTCAGGAGACTGGACCTGGATACAGTAAGTATAGCTGTTATATAGCTGCCTTCAGGAGACTGGACCTGGATACAGTAAGTATACATTGTATATAGCTGCCTTCAGGAGACTGGGCCTGGTTTTCTGGTAAGTTCAGCTTAGCACAAGACCGTCAGTATTGGGGGACCTCACTGTCTCAGGTTTTGGGGTCCCTTACATTTGTGGAGTTGATAGAAAACGAGGCCCTCAATCCTAGGAAATGAGTGTGACGTTCTCGTCAGTCTTTCCTCATCTTCTGACCGTTCTTTTTCCACCTCTCTGAATGGGAAGATTATCTCGGTGACCTTATTCTCCTTGGATTATCAGCTGGACAGGTTTGCCTTGTTTCCTTTCCATGGCTGGCTATTGTTTTTGGCTTTGCCTCCAGTCCCTCTGAACTGATCAGGATTAGATTATCAGACTTTATTACATAACTTAGTGACTCCCAGATAAATGTAAAGAGAGATAAGTTTTTTGTGCTCATTGCCTAATCCCATCTGTCTGACGTGTAAACCGATCCACCAGTAGTCGCTACAACACACATGGAATAGCGCCCTGTTTGTTCGGCAATTATCAGACTAAGCAATGAGCATTGTGTACCTGATAGGTGACACGGTCCAGGTGATAGCAAGCACAGACTATAAAACCCCATTCACATTAGCCGGGATGTCCAGGCAGCGATGGCCGGAGTCTCCCTCATCCTGCTCACCGGTAGGTGCATTTAGTGACCGTCACACTTTCATGTCAGCCTTTGCATTTACAGGATGGTACTATGACTCTTATGGTGGCATTCATGGATTATTCCTTCTAGACTTTTCGCCAATTAAAGAGGAACTCTGAAGAACATTTTTTTCTTTTAAATCATTTGGTGTCAGAAAGTTTTACAAATTTGTAATTTACTTCTGTTTAAAAATCTCCAGTCTTCCAGTACTTATCAGCTGCTTTATGTCCTGCAGGAAGTGGTGTATTCTCTCCAGTCTGACACAGTGCTCTCTGCTGCCACCTCTGTCCATGTCAGGAACTGTCCAGAGCAGCAGCAAATCCCCATAGAAAACCTCTCCCGCTCTGGACAGTTCCTGACATGGACAGAGGTGGCAGCAGAGAGCACTGTGTCACACTGGAGAGAATACACTACTTCCTGCAGGACATACAGCAGCTGATAAGTACTGGAAGACTGGAGAAATTTAAGCAGACGTAAATTCCAAGTTTGTGTAACTTTTTGACACCTGTTCATTTGAAAGAAACATTTTTAACTGGAGTTCCCCTTTAAACATGTTACTTTGAGGATGGAACTTGTTATGGTGTAACCTGCCGCTACTTAAAATGTTAGAATTTTTTTCCAGGATTGTTTGTTGAAATTAAAACGTTTGATGTGTTTTATACATAAATTTTATTCTCATAATTCTATAAATCCTGTTATAATCTTACTTGATGTTGGAATCCTCAGTGACGCTGCCTTTGTTTCCGTGTTTTGCAGCTGTGGCGCTGACCCTCGGAGCTCAGATTGGTAAACTCATTTCTAATACAACTTTATTTTTTTTTTGTGCGTAAATCAAAAGTTCATGAAATATAATTAATATATTAAACTATATAAAGTATCTTAGGTGAAATGGCCTTCAAAGAGCCTGGGATCCCTTCATTACTGCCTGCGCCTCCCCCCCTCGCTGCCCCCGCGCCTCCCCCCCTCGCTGCCCCCGCGCCTCCCCTCCTCGCTGCCCCCGTGCCTCCCCCCCTCGCTGCCCCCGCGCCTTCCCGTCCTCGCTGCCCCCGCACCTCCCCTCCTCGCTGCCCCCGCGCTCCCCCCCCTCGCTGCCCCCGCGCCTCCCCCCCTCGCTGCCCCCGCGCCTCCCCCCCTCGCTGCCCCCGCGCCTCCCCCCCTCGCTGCCCCCGCGCCTCCCCCCCCTCGCTGCCCCCGCGCCTCCCCCCCCTCGCTGCCCCCGCGCCTTCCCGTCCTCGCTGCCCCCGCGCCTCCCCTCCTCGCTGCCCCCGCGCCTCCCCCCCTCGCTGCCCCCGCGCCTCCCCTCCTTGCTGCCCCCGTGCCTCCCCCCCTCGCTGCCCCCGCGCCTTCCCGTCCTCGCTGCCCCCGCGCCTCCCCTCCTCGCTGCCCCCGCGCTCCCCCCCCTCGCTGCCCCCGCGCCTCCCCCCCTCGCTGCCCCCGCGCCTCCCCCCCCCGCCGCCCCCGCGCCTCCCCCCCTCGCTGCCCCCGCGCCTCCCCCCCTCGCTGCCCCCGCGCCTCCCCCCCTCGCTGCCCCCGCGCCTCCCCCCCTCGCTGCCCCCGCGCCTCCCCTCCTCGCTGCCCCCGCGCCTCCCCCCTCGCTGCCCCCGCGCCTCCCCCCCTCGCTGCCCCCGCGCCTCCCCCCCTCGCTGCCCCCGCGCCTCCCCTCCTCGCTGCCCCCGCGCCTCCCCCCTCGCTGCCCCCGCGCCTCCTCCCCCCTCGCTGCCCCCGCGCCTCCCCTCCTCGCTGCCCCCGCGCCTCCCCCCTCGCTGCCCCCGCGCCTCCTCCACTCGCTGCCCCCGCGCCTCCTCCCCCCTCGCTGCCCCCGCGCCTCCCCTCTTCGCTGCCTCTGCGCCTCTCCCCCTCGCTGGGCGCGCACTCTGTACATTTTCAGTAATATCTGAATTCGCCACAATATCCATCTACACTAAAATATTAAACACCATGAAATAAGGAGAAGTGAGGAGAGGATCTGTCCTTCAGTGTCTGTATGAGGATAGTGGCTGTATGGGAGAAGGAAAGAAATGACATGCTGGTGCCTGGATACCGCAGAGTCGGTGCCCACCGCTTCCTGGTTAGAGACCTGGGAGGTGACGTTTTTGGCCTGCTCAGCCAGTCAGCGGCTGTAGCGGGGTCTCACCTCGACTTCCCCTTTAATGGGTGAAGGCAGCAGCTAAAGAGCAGTAATACTGTCATCTATTCCCGCACATGTTACATCTACAAGCTACTAAATGACCTTTTTCTGGACATCCAGGGAGCAGTGATCCAACTGGGCCCACCAGAGCCCACCCCGACAGCAGCCAATCCGGCCAACGTCCCGGGAGCAGTGATCCAACTGAGCCCACCAGAGCCCACCCCGACAGCAGCCAATCCGGCCAACGTCCCGGGAGCAGTGATCCAACTGAGCTCACCAGAGCCCACCCCGACAGCAGCCAATCCGGCCAACGTCCCGGGAGCAGTGATCCAACTGAGCCCACCAGAGCCCACCCCGACAGCAGCCAATCCGGCCAACGTCCCGGGAGCAGTGATCCAACTGAGCTCACCAGAGCCCACCCCGACAGCAGCCAATCCGGCCAACGTCCCGGGAGCAGTGAAGGCTCCGGAGGACACGGATTCTGTGTAGGAAAAGCCAATGGCCTGTACCCAGTAACAGGAAGAAGAAACGCCTTCTGGAATTGCTGGAAGGGTCTGACCTATCAGCAGGACTGTCCGGTCGAATTGGTCTTCAGTGTGAGCTGCCAGTGCTGTACGTAATACTAGTATATAAGAGTATTAGTGATGATGATGGACAATGCAGACGCTGCTAGATGTCACTCACTCTCCACAAATGACCCCTAACGTGGCCTCAACTCAAGACCCTATTACACGGGGCGACATAGAGGAGCAAAGGAGTGCTGTGCAGCAAGCGGATGAGTGCGGGGGGGCTGCCCGGGTGACCGCTGGATCTTCTGGGCAGCCCATAGGATAGAGCGGCGGTCTGCTGCCTCCTATTCCACAGGGCGACGGCAGCAGATTGCACCTATAGTGGTCGTTTGTCTTTTAACATGTTGAAAGACAAACGACTGCAACAATCAGCCGACATGGTTCATATCAGCTGATCATTGCCTTCTATTACACAAGATGATTATCAGCCGAATACGGCCGATAAACATTTCGTGTAATAGGACCTTTAGGTTTCCTGTATAAAGGGCAACTCTGGCAAAACACAGCAACCGCTGAGCTCAGGGAGATCAGCAAACAAATCCAATGGAGTCTCCACATATACATGGCCCCCTAAAATATGTAAAGATGCAAAAACCGGGTCTGTGAATACCCCCCTTCCTTCTTCCCCAGAGGGCGAACTGGCTATTCCCGTAACCGAGGCTCCACGGATCCTGTTTTTGCATATTTAACCCCTTTAAGACCGAGCCCATTGATGCCCGTCACAGATTAGTGCCACGTTCCTCCCCAGCCGTAGTGCTGTTATTTTTCCACCTACAGGGCTGCTTGGGGTCATGTTTGGCGCCATGATCTCTAGTTTTTATTAATATCATATTGGTGTAAGAGAAAAAATGTGATCGCTTTTTATTAATTTTTTTCTGATCTATAATTTATATTTATATAATATTTTTTTCCCTTTAAGCCGTTCACCGTGCGGGAAGAATAATGTTATATTTTCATAGATCGGACAATTCCGCACACTACGATATGTAATATCTTTATTTTTTAATATTTTTATTTATATAATGAGCACTGAGTCTTTTAAACTTTTATTGGGAGGGGGGTTTATAAAGGGTTTTTAATAATTTTAAAAACTTTTTTTATTACACTTTTTTTTTTTTTAAATAGCACAGATCAGTGTTATTGGCGTTCTGTACATAGAGCCTTCCTGAGACTCTATACATGGATCGCCGAACCGACAGGACAGGTGTAAGGCACAAGCGACTCCCCCATGCTGCGGGGGTCCCGATCACTCACTGACAGATGCTTGTCCTGTCACTGAGTACCTTAAATGCTGCGATCATCAAAGATCGCGGCGTTTAAGGGGGTTAATGAGACGCAGCTGTGATCGCAGCCGCCTCTCATCACCTCCGGCCCCAGACACTAAGGTGTGTGGGACCGTTCTCACTGCAGCCGCCCCGCACACATCTACAGCCCCTGAAGTCAGGAATGGGGTATGTGCAGTAGCAACGAATATATACGTATTACTGACAGGAAGGGGTTAAATGGGTACTCCAGCTCCAGCCAACTGTTGCCAAAATGTGATGTCAGAAATTTGCACTGTGTCAGACTGGGGAAAATACACAATTTCCTGCAGGACATGCAGCAGCTGATTAGTACTGGAAGACTGGAGATTTCTATTTAGAAAATAAATTACAAATCTGTATAACCTTCTGAAACCTGTTGATTTTAAGGAATTTTTTTGTATCCCTTTAATAAGAAAACTGAAGAGGTTGTAGGTGATGAATAAACGTCTGCACGCGTCGCCCACCAATCCCTCCAATTCACAGCGTAGAATATCACTCATCCTGCAGTCGCTCCATGTTAATGCTCCAGTCATCTGATACATTTCTACATCTCCTACTGGTCCTAACTGTAATATAAAGCTGTAATATATAACGTGGTTACATGGTGTATATATAGAAGATATATAGATGAGATACGTCCAGAGTTTGGTCACGCTGAGAATTCTCAGACACTCGTCCAGCATTAGAATGAGCCGTGAAGCCAGATGAGCTCCATAGATTTGAATGGAACAGAGATAACACAGGGCCAAGCGTGAAACACAGTTATACCTGTACATGTATATCGGGCAGTGCAGACTATGTCTGTCCGTGTGCAGGTATACAGAGGCAGCGCCAGGTACCGGACGGATGTGGCCGTTCAAGATGATCACATGCTGGCTAATGGTTTCCTTCTTCACAGGTATTCATTCGGCCCCCACAGCTAAGGTCGGTCGCGGTGGAGATGGCAGCGGTTTCTGTGTCGGTAAAGCCAGTGGCCTATACCCAGTGGTCGGCAATAAAAACGCCTTTTGGAACTGTTGGAAGGGTCTCACCTACCAGCAGGATTGTCCCACCGGCTTAACCTTCCATCAGAGCTGTCAGTGCTGTAAGTGACGCCATGTTCTGTATATTGTCTGTTTACTGGAATTGTGGGAATTCTATGGACTCATGATCAGATAAAATATTCGGAATAGTTGTATATGTGACGGACAGATGGAGGCCCAGATTTATCCATCTGCCCATAGCGGCCAATCACAGCTCAGCTTTCACATCGTAACAAACCGTGGTGAAACTAAACCTGAGCTCTGATTGGCTGTTGTGGGGGAAGGCCCGGGGTCCCCAGTATATTGATATCCCCTCTGTGACACCATCAGAATCAAGTCTGCCCATGTCACAGAGGGGAGGTTATATCCATAAACGGGGGCGCTGGGCCCATCTCCAGTGCATAGGTCGGTCTAAGTAGAATATCAGAAACCAGTGCAGATGGCAGGATAAAAAATGGACTGTGCCACCAGAGCGTACAGCTGCGCTGACGAGGTTAAGAACATTTTTGTTCAAGAATTAAACTGGTAAATTAACTTCAAAGTATTCAATATCTTACCTCATTGTTCATATATGTGCAGAGGTAAAGTAAACTGATTATTTATTGCTAATGATGAATAAGCATTATTTTATTCTTTTATTCTTTTTCCACATGTTTCACAGGCTCTACTTCCAGTAACCCCGACATCAATTCTCCACAAAGCCACCCTAAGAGCAACCCATCAGCCAACATACCAAACACCACTCATCATGAGACTGTACCCTCTCATAGAAGTCCAAGTAACCCCAAGACCAGTCACCATGAGAGCATCCCCTCACATACCAACCCTAACACTAGTCCCACTCATAGCAGCCCTAAGACCAGTCCATCTGGTAACATCCCCAAGACCAAGCATCATGAGAACATTCCTATTCATAGCAGCCCTAAGACCAGCCCCTCTGGTAACATCCCCAAGATCAATCATCATGAGAACACTCCTATTCATAGCAGCCCAAGCATCAATCCCAAGACCAGTCACCATGAGAACATCCCTTCACATAACAACCCTGACACTAGTCCCACTCATAGCAGCCCTAAGACCAGTCATCATGAGAACATTCCCACTCATAGCAGCCCTAAGACCAGTCCATCTAGCAACATCCCCAAGATCAATCATCATGAGATAATTCCGAGTCATAGCAGCCCTAAGACCATTCCTTCTGGTAATATTCCTAAGACTACTCATCATGAGAACATTCCCACTCATAGCAGCCCTAAGACCAGTCCCTCCGGCAACATCCCCAAGACAAATCACCACGAGAACATTCCCACTCATAGCAGCCCTAAGACCAGTCCCTCTGGCAACATCCCCAAGACCAGTCACCATGAGAACATTCCAACTCATAGCAGCCCTAAGACCAGTCCATCTGGTAATATGCCCAAGACCAGTCACCATGAGAACATTCCTTCACATAACAACCCTGACACTAGTCCCACTCATAACATCCCTAAGACCAGTCACCATGAGAACATTCCCACTCATAGCAGCCCTAAGACCAGTCCATCTAGCAACATCCCCAAGACCAATCATCATGAGATAATTCCCAGTCATAGCAGCCCTAAATCTAGTCCCTCTGGCAACATCCCAAACACCAACCATCATGAGACCATTCCTTCACATAACCCTGGCACTAGTCCCACTCACAGCAGTCCTAAGACCAGATCATCTAGCAACATCCCCAAGACCAATCATCATGAGATAATTCCCAGTCATAGCAGCCCTAAGACCATTCCTTCTGGTAATATTCCCAAGACTACTCATCATGAGAACATTCCCACTCAAAGCAGCCCTAAGACCAGTCCCTCCGGCAACATCCCCAAGACCAGTCACCATGAGAACATTCCCACTCATAGCAGCCCTAAGACCAGTCCATCTGGTAATATTCCCAAGACCAGTCACCATGAGAACATTCCTTCACATAACAACCCTGACACTAGTCCCAGTCATAGCAACCCTAAGACCAGTCCATCTAGCAACATCCCCAAGACCAATCATCATGAGATAATTCCCCGTCATAGCAGCCCTAAGATCATTCCTTCTGGTAATATTCCCAAGACCAGTCACCATGTGAACATTCCTTCACATAACAACCCTGACACTAGTCCCAGTAATAGCAGCCCTAAGACCAGTCCATCTAGCAACATCCCCAAGACCAATCATCATGAGAACATTCCCACTCATAGCAGCCCTAAGACCAGTCCCTCCGGCAACATCCCCAAGACCAGTCACCATGAGAACATTCCCACCCATGGCAGCCCTAAGACCAGTCCCTCCGGCAACATCCCTGAGACCAAACATCATGAGAACATTCCCACTCATAGCAGCCCTAAGACCAGTCCCTCTGGCAACATCCCCAAGACCAGTCATCATGAGAACATTCCCACTCAAAGCAGCCCTAAGACCAGTCCCTCCGGCAACATCCCCAAGACCAGTCATCATGAGAACATTCCCACTCATAGCAGCCCTAAGACCAGTCCATCTAGCAACATCCCCAAGACCAGTCACCATGAGAACATTCCCACTCATAGCAGCCCTAAGACCAGTCCCTCCGGCAACATCCCCAAGACCAGTCACCATGAGAACATTCCCACCCATGGCAGCCCTAAGACCAGTCCCTCCGGCAACATCCCTGAGACCAAACATCATGAGAACATTCCCACTCATAGCAGCCCTAAGACCAGTCCCTCCGGCAACATCCCCAAGACCAGTCATCATGAGAACATTCCCACTCATAGCAGCCCTAAGACCAGTCCCTCCGGCAACATCCCCAAGACCAGTCATCATGAGAACATTCCCACTCATAGCAGCCCTAAGACCAGTCCATCTAGCAACATCCCCAAGACCAGTCACCATGAGAACATTCCCACTCATAGCAGCCCTAAGACCAGTCCCTCCGGCAACATCCCCAAGACCAGTCACCATGAGAACATTCCCACCCATGGCAGCCCTAAGACCAGTCCCTCCGGCAACATCCCTGAGACCAAACATCATGAGAACATTCCCACTCATAGCAGCCCTAAGACCAGTCCCTCCGGCAACATCCCCAAGACCAGTCATCATGAGAACATTCCCACTCAAAGCAGCCCTAAGACCAGTCCCTCCGGCAACATCCCCAAGACCAGTCACCATGAGAACATTCCCACTCATAGCAGCCCTAAGACCAGTCCATCTAGCAACATCCCCAAGACCAGTCACCATGAGAACATTCCCACTCATAGCAGCCCTAAGACCAGTCCTTCTGGTAATATTCCCAAGACTACTCATCATGGGAACATTCCCACTCAAAGCAGCCCTAAGACCAGTCCCTCCGGCAACATCCCCAAGACCAGTCACCATGAGAACATTCCCACTCATAGCAGCCCTAAGACCAGTCCATCTGGTAATATTCCCAAGACCAGTCACCATGAGAACATTCCTTCACATAACAACCCTGACACTAGTCCCAGTAATAGCAGCCCTAAGACCAGTCCATCTAGCAACATCCCCAAGACCAATCATCATGAGAACATTCCCACTCATAGCAGCCATAAGACCAGTCCCTCCGGCAACATCCCCAAGACCAGTCATCATGAGAAAATTCCCACTCATAGCAGCCCTAAGACCAGTCCCTCCGGCAACATCCCCAAGACCAGTCATCATGAGAACATTCCCACTCATAGCAGCCCTAAGACCAGTCCATCTAGCAACATCCCCAAGACCAATCATCATGAGATAATTCCCAGTCATAGCAGCCCTAAGATCATTCCTTCTGGTAATATCCCCCAAACCAGTCACCATGAGAACATTCCTTTACATAACCCTGACACTAGTCCCACTCATAGCAGCCCTAAGACCAGTCCATCTAGCAACATCCCCAAGACCAGTCACCATGAGAACATTCCCACTCGTACCAGCCCTAAGACCAGTCCCTCCGGCAACATCCCCAAGACCAATCATCATGAGGTAATTCCCAATCATACCAGCCCTAAGACCAGTCCATCTAGCAACATCCCCAAGACCAGTCACCACGAGAACATTCCCACTCATAGCAGCCCTAAGATCAGTCCATCTAGCAACATCCCCAAGACCAGTCACCACGAGAACATTCCCACTCATAGCAGCCCTAAGATCAGTCCATCTGGTAATAATCCCAAAACCACCAACCATGAGAACATTCCTCAAACTCATGAAGGATTCTGTGTGGGAAGAGCCAGCGGCCTGTATCCTGTGGCTGGTGATAGAAATGCTTTCTGGCATTGCTCAAATGGAATCACATACAGACAACATTGTGCTGTGGACCTCGTCTTTGATGTGACCTGTGATTGCTGTGAGTATTATAAAAGCAGAGATAAAGCCAAGCCTTAGTGTCCTCAGTATATTCCGGTGTAGGTGTGTATACCTGTGTAGGTGTGTCTTCCTGTGTAGGTGTGTCTACCTGTGTAGGTGTATATACCTGAGATTGCTTTAAGTATTATATACTATTCGTAAAAGCAGAGATAAAGCCAAGCCTTAGTGTCCTCAGTATATTCCGGTGTAGGTGTGTCTACCTGTGTAGGTGTGTATACCTGTGTAGGTGTGTCTTCCTGTGTAGGTGTGTCTACCTGTGTAGGTGTATATACCTGAGATTGCTTTAAGTATTATATACTATTCGTAAAAGCAGAGATAAAGCCAAGCCTTAGTGTCCTCAGTATATTCTGGTGTAGGTGTGTATACCTGTGTAGGTGTATATACCTGAGATTGCTGTAAGTGTTATATACTATTTTAAAAGCAGAGATAAAGCCAAGCCTTAGTGTCCTCAGTATATAACAGTGTAGGTGTGTATACCTGTGTAGGTGCATGTATCTGTGTAGGTGTATATACATGTGATTACTGTATTATATACTAGCCTTAGTGTCCTCAGTATATTCCGGTGTAGGTGTATGTATCTGTGTAGGTCTATATACCTGTGTAGGTGTATATACCTGTGTAGGTTGGTGTATCTATGTAGGTGTATATACCTGTGTAGGTGTGTGTATATACCTGTGTAGGTGTATGTATCTGTGTAGGTGTATATACCTGTGTAGGTGTGTGTGTGTGTGTATATATATATATATATATATATATATATATATATATATATATATATATATACATACACACCTACACAGGTATATACACTTACACAGGTATATAAACCTACACAGATACACACACCTACACAGATACATACACCTTCACAGGTATATACACACACCTACACAGGTATATACACACACCTACACAGTATATACACCTACATAGATACACCAACCTACACAGGTATATAGACCTACACAGGTATATGCACCTACACAGGTATATAGACCTACACAGGTATATAGACCTACACAGATACATACACCTACACCGGAATATACTGAGGACACTAAGGCTAGTATATAATACAGTAATCACATGTATATACACCTACACAGATACATGCACCTACACAGGTATACACACCTACACTGTTATATACTGAGGACACTAAGGCTTGGCTTTATCTCTGCTTTTAAAATAGTATATAACACTTACAGCAATCTCAGGTATATAAACCTACACAGGTATACACACAAACCAACACAGGTATATACACAAACCTACACAGGTATATACACAAACCTACACAGGTATACACACCTACTCAGGTATATACACCTACACCGGAATATACTTAGGACACTAAGGCTTGGCTTTATCTCTGTTTTTATGAATAGGATATAATACTTACAGCAATCACATGAATATACACACCTACACAGGTATATACACAAACTTTCACAGGTATACACACAGCTATACAGGTATATGCACCTACACCGGAATATACTGAGGACAGTATATACTTACAGCAATCACACACACATATATATATATAATGTGTGTGATTGCTGTAAGTATTATATATTATTCATAAAAACAGAGATAAAGCCAAGCCTTAGTGTCCTCTGTATATTCCGGTGTAAGTGTGTATACCTGTGTAGGTGTGTATACCTGTGTAGGGGTGTATACCTGTGTAGGTTTGTGTATATACCTGTGTAGGTGTATGTACCTGTGTAGGTGTATATACCACTGTAGGTTTGTGTATATACCTGTGTAGGTGTGTATATTCATGTGATTGCTGTAAGTATTATATACTATTTATAAAAACAGAGATAAGGCCGAGCCTTAGTGTCCTCGGTATATTCCGGTGTAGGTGTATATACCTGAGTAGGTGTGTATACCTGTGTAGGTTTGTGTATATACCTGTGTAGGTTTGTGTATATACCTGTGTAGGTTTGTGTATATACCTGTATAGGTTTGTGTGTATACCTGTGTAGGTTTGTGTATATACCTGTGTAGGTGTATATACATGTGATTGCTGTAAGTATTATATACTATTCATAAAAACAGAGATAAAGCCAAGCCTTAGTGTCCTAAGTGTGTTTCGGTGTAGGTGTATATACCTGTTACCTAGTTGTTACAGGTTAAAGGGGAACTCAGGAGAAACTTTTTATTTTTCAAATCAGCTGGAAGGTAATGACAGGCTGCCGTGGTCTTGCACACGTTAGTGTTCCCGGAGATAATGACAGGCAGCCGCAGTCCCACACACATTAGTGTTGCTAGAGGTTATGACAGGCAGCCACAGTCCCGCAAACATTAGTGTCCCCTGAGATTATAGACAGCCGCGGTCCTCCACACATCAGTGTCCCTGGAGGTAATGACTGGCAGGTGCGGTTCCACAAACATCAGTGTCCCCAAAGGTAATGACAGGCAGCCACATTTCCACACACATTAGTGTCTCCGGAGGTAATGACAGGGGGGGTGCTGGGATTGGTTCTTTATGGTCTATGCCAGGTCATGAATGGCTGGTTACCTAGGAGCGTAAACCTGACATAGGAGTGATATACTGTAATAACATGGACATAGGGGTTATATGCTGGGATATGCTGTAATAACATGGACATAGGGGTTATATGCTGGGATATGCTGTAATAACATGGACATAGGAGGTATATGCTGTAATAACATGGGATATGCTGTAATAACATGGACATAGGGGTTATATGCTGGGATATGCTGTAATAACATGGACATAGGAGGTATATGCTGGGATATGCTGTAATAACATGGACATAGGAGGTATATGCTGTGATATGCTGTAATAACATGGACAGAGGAGATATATGCAGGGATCTGCTGTAATAACATGGACATAGGGGTTATATGCTGGGATATGCTGTAATAACATGGACATAGGAGGTATATGCTGGGATATGCTGTAATAACATGGACATAGTGGTGATATGCTGGGATATGCTGTAATAACATGGACATAGGAGGTATATGCTGGGATATGCTGTAATAACATGGACATAGGAGGTATATGCTGGGATATGCTGTAATAACATGGACATAGGAGGTATATGCTGTAATAACATGGGATATGCTGTAATAACATGGACAGAGGAGATATATGCTGGGATATGCTATAATAACATGGACAGAGGAGGTATATGCTGGGATATGCTATAATAACATGGACATAGGAGGTATATGCTGGGATATGCTATAATAACATGGACATAGGAGGTATATGCTGGGATATGCTGTAATAACATGGGATATGCTATATTAACATGGACATAGGAGGTATATGCTGGGATCTGCTGTAATAACATGGACATAGGGGTTATTTGCGGGGATCTGCTGTAATAACATGGACATAGGAGGTATATGCTGGGATATGCTGTAATAACATGGGATATGCTGTAATAACATGGACAGAGGAGATATATGCTCGGATATGCTGTAATAACATGGATATAGGAGGTACAGTATATGCTGGGATATGCTGTAATAACATGGACACAGGAGATATATGCTGGGATATGCTGTAATAACATGGACATAGGAGGTATATGCTGGGATATGCTGTAATAACATGGACATAGGAGATATATGCTGGGATATGCTGTAATAACATGGACACAGGAGGTATATGCTGGGATATGCTGTAATAACATGGACACAGGAGGTATATGCTGGGATATGCTGTAATAACATGGACATAGGAGGTATATGCTGGGATATGCTGTAATAACATGGACACAGGAGGTATATGCTGGGATATGCTGTAATAACATGGACACAGGAGGTATATGCTGGGATATGCTGTAATAACATGGACACAGGAGGTATATGCTGGGATATGCTGTAATAACATGGACACAGGAGGTATATGCTGGGATATGCTGTAATAACATGGACATAGGAGGTATATGCTGGGATATGCTGTAATAACATGCACCATGTGTTTTATGTCTAAGGTAACTACCCTCCTGCTCGTCCTGTCAAATCCCAAAAAGAATTCTGTGTGGGGCGAGCCAGCGGCCTGTACCCAGTGGCTGATGATAAGAACGCCTTCTGGAACTGCGCCAATGGCGTCACCTACAAGCAGTACTGTTCTGCTGGCCTGGTCTTTGATGCCAGCTGTGAATGCTGTGAGTATCCTTAAAGCAAATGTACCAGCTCGCTTCTTGAATTTTTTTCTGTACCTGGTTGGTGGCGGCACAGAGATCCCCGTCCTTCCCGCGATCTGCACCAGTTCCTTCATGTGCACTTCAGCTTGTACTGTGCACTGCAGACGGGCCCGCCGCCCCCCAGTGTAGCAATATCCCCCCCCCCCCAATCAGAATCTTAGAGGGGAGAGGGTATGGGGACACTGGGGGCACTGGGCCGTCTCCACTGCACAGAACTGGACCAACTACACATGAAGAAACCAGCGCCAATCGCAGAAACCGACCAGGTAATTGAAAAACATTCACTACGCGAACTAGACTATGTTCACACACTGTAAAATAAAAGAATGAGATGTCCGTAATTTTGAACATAATATTGCACTCTGTTGAAGTCAATGGGACATTGGCCGGCAGGGCGCACACCGTATAGAAGAACGGTCATAACTGATAACACTTTCCAGTAGATGAACATGCTCGTTATTTATCGCCTGATTTTAAAAATACGCCTGTCTTGTCATCCGTTCATCTCCAAATGATGGTGGTGTGTGTGAGCAGGGCCTGATACTCGCTTATACAGGATGAGAAATTCTAATGTTTTAGACTGATTCTTCTACCTTTACACGATGCTCACACAATGTAAAAATAAGTGCAAATAACGGCCGCTGATCATGCTCATCAGTAACGGACGCTATCTGCACTTATTACATCGTGGGAACATTGTCTTAAAGGGGTTGGTCACTTCATAGTAACTTTTTCTTAACACCGTGAACTAATCACTTAAACAGTGCGGCCGATGTACCGCAAAGTGCTCCTATAAGAAGACACGCCCTATGCTGCGCCCCGCTGTGCTCCTATAAGAAGACACGCCCTATGCTGCGCCCCGCTGTGCTCCTATAGGAAGACACGCCCTATGCTGCGCCTCGCTGTGCTCCTATAAGACACACCCTATGCTGCGCCCCGCTGTGCTCCTATAAGACACACCCTATGCTGCGCCCCGCTGTGCTCCTATAAGACACACCCTATGCTGCGCCTCGCTGTGCTCCTATAAGAAGACACGCCCTATGCTGCGCCCCGCTGTGCTCCTATAGGAAGACACGCCCTATGCTGCACCCTGCAGTGATCCTATAAGAAGACACGCCCTATGCTGCGCCCCGCTGTGCTCCTATAAGAAGACACGCCCTATGCTGCGCCCCGCTGTGCTCCTATAGGAAGACACGCCCTATGCTGCACCCTGCAGTGATCCTATAAGAAGACACGCCCTATGCTGCGCCCCGCTGTGCTCCTATAAGAAGACACGCCCTATGCTGCGCCCCGCTGTGCTCCTATAAGACACACCCTATGCTGCGCCCCGCTGTGCTCCTATAAGAAGACACGCCCTATGCTGCGCCCCGCTGTGCTCCTATAGGAAGACACGCTCTATGCTGCGCCCCGCTGTGCTCCTATAAGACACACCCTATGCTGCACCCTGCAGTGATCCTATAAGAAGACACGCCCTATGCTGCGCCCCGCTGTGCTCCTATAAGACACACCCTATGCTGCGCCCCGCTGTGCTCCTATAAGACACACCCTATGCTGCGCCCCGCTGTGCTCCTATAAGACACACCCTATGCTGCACCCTGCAGTGCTCCTATAAGAAGACACGCCCTATGCTGCGCCCCGCTGTGCTCCTATAAGAAGACACGCCCTATGCTGCGCCCCGCTGTGCTCCTATAAGAAGACACGCTCTATGCTGCGCCCCGCTGTGCTCCTATAAGACACACCCTATGCTGCGCCCCGCTGTGCTCCTATAAGACACACCCTATGCTGCGCCCCGCTGTGCTCCTATAAGAAGACACGCCCTATGCTGCGCCCCGCTGTGCTCCTATAAGAAGACACGCTCTATGCTGCGCCCCGCTGTGCTCCTATAACACACACCCTATGCTGCACCCTGCAGTGATCCTATAAGCAGACACGCCCTATGCTGCGCCCCGCTGTGCTCCTATAAGACACACCCTATGCTGCGCCCCGCTGTGCTCCTATAAGACACACCCTATGCTGCACCCCGCTGTGCTCCTATAAGAAGACACGCCCTATGCTGCGCCCCGCTGTGCTCCTATAAGAAGACACGCTCTATGCTGCGCCCCGCTGTGCTCCTATAAGACACACCCTATGCTGCGCCCCGCTGTGCTCCTATAAGACACACCCTATGCTGCACCCCGCTGTGCTCCTATAAGAAGACACGCCCTATGCTGCGCCCCGCTGTGCTCCTATAAGAAGACACGCTCTATGCTGCGCCCCGCTGTGCTCCTATAAGACACACCCTATGCTGCACCCTGCAGTGATCCTATAAGAAGACACGCCCTATGCTGCGCCCCGCTGTGCTCCTATAAGACACACCCTATGCTGCGCCCCGCTGTGCTCCTATAAGAAGACACGCCCTATGCTGCGCCCCGCTGTGCTCCTATAGGAAGACACGCTCTATGCTGCGCCCCGCTGTGCTCCTATAAGACACACCCTATGCTGCGCCCCGCTGTGCTCCTATAAGACACACCCTATGCTGCACCCTGCAGTGATCCTATAAGAAGACACACCCTATGCTGCACCCTGCAGTGATCCTATAAGAAGACACGCCCTATGCTGCGCCCCGCTGTGCTCCTATAAGAAGACACGCCCTATGCTGCGCCCTGCAGTGATCCTATAAGAAGACACGCCCTATGCTGCGCCATCTGGCTCTGAATAATATACCATGGACACTGCTCTATCCTCGTTACAGGCTGAGTGGTGGATGCCTATGGAGGAGCATGTGACTGTGCCTTATCCTTTATACAGGCTCAGTGGTGGACGCCAAAGGAGGAGCATGTGACTGCTCTATCCTCGGTACAGGCTCAGTGGTGGACGCCTATGGAGGAGCATGTGACTGTTCTCTATCCTCGGTACAGGCTCAGTGGTGGACGCCTATGGAGGAGCATGTGACTGCTCTATCCTCGGTACAGGCTCAGTGGTGGACGCCTATGGAGGAGCATGTGACTGTTCTCTATCCTCGGTACAGGCTCAGTGGTGGACGCCTATGGAGGAGCATGTGACTGTTCTCTATCCTCGGTACATGCTGAGTGGTGGACGCCTATGGAGGAGCATGTGACTGTTCTCTATCCTCGGTACAGGCTCAGTGGTGGACGCCTATGGAGGAGCATGTGACTGTTCTCTATCCTCGGTACATGCTGAGTGGTGGACGCCTATTGAGGAGCATGTGACTGTGCCTTATCCTCGGTACAGGATCAGTGGTGGAAGCCTATGGAGGAGCATGTAACACTGTTCTCTATCCTCGGTACAGGCTCAGTGGTGGACGCCTATGGAGGAGCATGTGACTGTTCTCTATCCTCGGTACAGGCTCTGTGGTGGACGCCTATGGAGGAGCATGTGACTGCTCTATCCTCGGTACAGGCTCAGTGGTGGACGCCTATGGAGGAGCATGTGACTGCTCTATCCTCGGTACAGGCTGAGTGGTGGATGCCTATGGAGGAGCATGTGACTGCTCTATCCTCGGTACAGGCTCAGTGGTGGACGCCTATGGAGGAGCATGTGACTGCTCTATCCTCGGTACAGGCTGAGTGGTGGATGCCTATGGAGGAGCATGTGACTGTGCCTTATCCTTTATACAGGCTCAGTGGTGGACGCCAAAGGAGGAGCATGTGACTGTTCTCTATCCTCGGTACATGCTGAGTGGTGGACGCCTATGGAGGAGCATGTGACTGTTCTCTATCCTCGGTACAGGCTCAGTGGTGGACGCCTATGGAGGAGCATGTGACTGTTCTCTATCCTCGGTACATGCTGAGTGGTGGACGCCTATTGAGGAGCATGTGACTGTGCCTTATCCTCGGTACAGGATCAGTGGTGGAAGCCTATGGAGGAGCATGTGACTGTTCTCTATCCTCGGTACAGGCTCAGTGGTGGACGCCTATGGAGGAGCATGTGACTGTGCCTTATCCTCGGTACAGGCTCAGTGATGGACGCCAATGGAGGAGCATGTGACTGCTCTATCCTCGGTACAGGCTCAGTGGTGGACGCCTATGGAGGAGCATGTAACACTGTTCTCTATCCTCGGTACAGGCTCAGTGGTGGACGCCTATGGGGGAGCATGTGACTGTTCTCTATCCTCGGTACAGGCTCAGTGGTGGACGCCTATGGAGGAGCATGTGACTGCTCTATCCACGGTACAGGCTCAGTGGTGGACGCCTATGGAGGAGCATGTGACTGCTCTATCCTCGGTACAGGCTCAGTGGTGGACGCCTATGGAGGAGCATGTGACTGCTCTATCCTCGGTACAGGCTCAGTGGTGAACGCCTATGGAGGAGCATGTGACTGCTCTATCCTCGGTAAAGGCTCAGTGGTGGACGCCTATGAAGGAGCATGTGACTGCTCTATCCTCGGTAAAGGCTCAGCGGTGGACGCCTATGGAGGAGCATATGACTGCTCTATCCTCGGTATCGGCTCAGTGGTGGACGCCTATGGAGGAGCATTTGACTGTGCCTTATCCTTGGTACAGGCTCAGTGGTGGACGCCTATGGAGGAGCATGTGACTGTTCTCTATCCTCGGTACAGGCTCAGTGGTGGACGCCTATGGAGGAGCATGTGACTGTTCTCTATCCTCGGTACAGGCTCAGTGGTGGACGCCTATGGAGGAGCATGTGACTGCTCTATCCTCGGTACAGGCTCAGTGGTGGACGCCTATGGAGGAGCATGTGACTGCTCTATCCTCGGTACAGGCTCAGTGGTGGACGCCTATGGAGGAGCATGTGACTGTTCTCTATCCTCGGTACATGCTGAGTGGTGGACGCCTATTGAGGAGCATGTGACTGTGCCTTATCCTCGGTACAGGATCAGTGGTGGACGCCTATGGAGGAGCATGTGACTGTTCTCTATCCTCGGTACAGGCTCAGTGGTGGACGCCTATGGTGGAGCATGTAACTGTTCTCTATCCTCGGTACAGGCTCAGTGGTGGACGCCTATGGAGGAGCATGTGACTGTTCTCTATCCTCGGTACAGGCACAGTGGTGAACGCCTATGGAGGAGCATGTGACTGCTCTATCCTCGGTAAAGGCTCAGTGGTGGACGCCTATGAAGGAGCATGTGACTGCTCTATCCTCGGTAAAGGCTCAGCGGTGGACGCCTATGGAGGAGCATATGACTGCTCTATCCTCGGTATCGGCTCAGTGGTGGACGCCTATGGAGGAGCATTTGACTGTGGCTTATCCTTGGTACAGGCTCAGTGGTGGACGCCTATGGAGGAGCATGTGACTGTGCCTTATCCTTGGTACAGGCTCAGTGGTGGACGCCTATGGAGGAGCATGTAACACTGTTCTCTATCCTCGGTACAGGCTCAGTGGTGGACGCCTATGGAGGAGCATGTGACTGTTCTCTATCCTCGGTACATGCTGAGTGGTGGACGCCTATTGAGGAGCATGTGACTGTGCCTTATCCTCGGTACAGGATCAGTGGTGGAAGCCTATGGAGGAGCATGTAACACTGTTCTCTATCCTCGGTACAGGCTCAGTGGTGGACGCCTATGGAGGAGCATGTGACTGTTCTCTATCCTCGGTACAGGCTCAGTGGTGGACGCCTATGGAGGAGCATGTGACTGCTCTATCCTCGGTACAGGCTCAGTGGTGGACGCCTATGGAGGAGCATGTGACTGCTCTATCCTCGGTACAGGCTCAGTGGTGGACGCCTATGGAGGAGCATGTGACTGTTCTCTATCCTCGGTACATGCTGAGTGGTGGACGCCTATGGAGGAGCATGTGACTGTTCTCTATCCTCGGTACAGGCTCAGTGGTGGACGCCTATGGAGGAGCATGTGACTGTTCTCTATCCTCGGTACATGCTGAGTGGTGGACGCCTATTGAGGAGCATGTGACTGTGCCTTATCCTCGGTACAGGATCAGTGGTGGAAGCCTATGGAGGAGCATGTGACTGTTCTCTATCCTCGGTACAGGCTCAGTGGTGGACGCCTATGGAGGAGCATGTGACTGCTCTATCCTCGGTACAGGCTCAGTGGTGGACGCCTATGGAGGAGCATGTACACTGTTCTCTATCCTCGGTACAGGCTCAGTGGTGGACACCTATGGAGGAGCATGTGACTGTGCCTTATCCTTTATACAGGCTCAGTGGTGGACGCCAATGGAGGAGCATGTGACTGCTCTATCCTCGGTACAGGCTCAGTGGTGGACGCCTATGGGGGAGCATGTGACTGTTCTCTATCCTCATTACAGGCTCAGTGGTGGACGCCTATGGAGGAGCATGTGACTGTTCTCTATCCTCGGTACAGGCTCAGTGGTGGACGCCTATGGAGGAGCATGTGACTGCTCTATCCTCGGTACAGGCTCAGTGGTGGACGCCTATGGAGGAGCATGTGACTGCTCTATCCTCGGTACAGGCTCAGTGGTGGACGCCTATGGAGGAGCATGTGACTGTTCTCTATCCTCGGTACATGCTGAGTGGTGGACGCCTATTGAGGAGCATGTGACTGTGCCTTATCCTCAGTACAGGATCAGTGGTGGACGCCTATGGAGGAGCATGTGACTGTTCTCTATCCTCGGTACAGGCTCAGTGGTGGACGCCTATGGTGGAGCATGTAACTGTTCTCTATCCTCGGTACAGGCTCAGTGGTGGACGCCTATGGAGGAGCATGTGACTGTTCTCTATCCTCGGTACAGGCTCAGTGGTGAACGCCTATGGAGGAGCATGTGACTGCTCTATCCTCGGTAAAGGCTCAGTGGTGGACGCCTATGAAGGAGCATGTGACTGCTCTATCCTCGGTAAAGGCTCAGCGGTGGACGCCTATGGAGGAGCATATGACTGCTCTATCCTCGGTATCGGCTCAGTGGTGGACACCTATGGAGGAGCATTTGACTGTGCCTTATCCTTGGTACAGGCTCAGTGGTGGACGCCTATGGAGGAGCATGTGACTGTGCCTTATCCTTGGTACAGGCTCAGTGGTGGACGCCTATGGAGGAGCATGTAACACTGTTCTCTATCCTCGGTACAGGCTCAGTGGTGGACGCCTATGGAGGAGCATGTGACTGTTCTCTATCCTCGGTACAGGCTCAGTGGTGGACGCCTATGGAGGAGCATTTGACTGTTCTCTATCCTCGGTACAGGCTCAGTGGTGGACGCCTATGGAGGAGCATGTGACTGTTCTCTATCCTCGGTACAGGCTCAGTGGTGGACGCCTATGGAGGAGCATTTGACTGTTCTCTATCCTCGGTACAGGCTGAGTGGTGGACGCCTATGGAGGAGCATGTGACTGCTCTATCCTCGGTACAGGCTCAGTGGTGGACGCCTATGGAGGAGCATGTGACTGTTCTCTATCCTCGGTACAGGCTCAGTGGTGGACGCCTATGGAGGAGCATGTGACTGCTCTATCCTCGGTACAGGCTCAGTGGTGGACGCCTATGGAGGAGCATGTGACTGCTCTATCCTCGGTACAGGCTCAGTGGTGGACGCCTATGGAGGAGCATGTGACTGGTCTCTATCCTCGGTACAGGCTCAGTGATGGACGCCTCTGAAGGAGCATGTGACTGTTCTCTATCCTCGGTACAGGCTGAGTGGTGGACGCCTATGGAGGAGCATGTGACTGCTCTATCCACGGTAAAGGCTCAGTGGTGGACGCCTATGGAGGAGCATGTGACTGTTCGCTATCCTTGGTACAGGCTCAGTGATGGACGCCTATGAAGGAGCATGTGACTGCTCTATCCTCGGTAAAGGCTCAGTGGTGGACGCCTATGGAGGAGCATGTGACTGCTCTATTCTCGGTATCGGCCCAGTGGTGGACGCCTATGGAGGAGCATGTGACTGCTCTATCCTCGGTACAGGCTCAGTGGTGGACGCCTATGGAGGAGCATGTGACTGTTCTCTATCCTCGGTACAGGCTGAGTGGTGGACGCCTATGGAGGAGCATTTGACTATGCTTTATCCTTGGTACAGGCTTAGTGGTGGACGCCTATGGAGGAGCATGTGACAGCTCTATCCTCGGTACAGGCTCAGTGGTGGACGCCTATGGAGGAGCATGTGACTGTTCTCTATCCTCGGTAAAGGCTCAGTGGTGGACGCCTATGGAGGAGCATGTGACTGCTCTATCCTCGGTACAGGCTCAGTGGTGGACGCCTATGGAGGAGCATGTGACTGCTCTATCCTCGGTACAGGCTCAGTGGTGGACGCCTATGGAGGAGCATGTGACTGGTCTCTATGCTCGGTACAGGCTCAGTGATGGACGCCTCTGAAGGAGCATGTGACTGTTCTCTATCCTCGGTACAGGCTGAGTGGTGGACGCCTATGGAGGAGCATGTGACTGCTCTATCCACGGTAAAGGCTCAGTGGTGGACGCCTATGGAGGAGCATGTGACTGTTCGCTATCCTTGGTACAGGCTCAGTGATGGACACCTATGAAGGAGCATGTGACTGCTCTATCCTCGGTAAAGGCTCAGTGGTGGACGCCTATGGAGGAGCATGTGACTGCTCTATTCTCGGTATCGGCCCAGTGGTGGACGCCTATGGAGGAGCATGTGACTGCTCTATCCTCGGTACAGGCTCAGTGGTGGACGCCTATGGAGGAGCATGTGACTGTTCTCTATCCTCGGTACAGGCTGAGTGGTGGACGCCTATGGAGGAGCATTTGACTATGCTTTATCCTTGGTACAGGCTTAGTGGTGGACGCCTATGGAGGAGCATGTGACAGCTCTATCCTCGGTACAGGCTCAGTGGTGGACGCCTATGGAGGAGCATGTGACTGTTCTCTATCCTCGGTACAGGCTCAGTGGTGGACGCCTATGGAGGAGCATGTGACTGCTCTATCCTCGGTACAGGCTCAGTGGTGGACGCCTCTGAAGGAGCATGTGACTGCTCTATCCTCGGTACAGGCTCAGTGGTGGACGCCTATGGTGGAGCATGTGACTGTTCTCTATCCTCGGTACAGGCTCAGTGGTGGACGCCTATGGAGGAGCATGTGACTGGTCTCTATCCTCGGTACAGGCTCAGTGGTGGACGCCTATAGAGGAGCATGTGACTGCTCTATCCTCGGTAAAGGCTCAGTGGTGGACGCTTCTGGAGCATGTGACTGCTCTATCCTCGGTAAAGGCTCAGTGGTGGACGCCTATGGAGGAGCATGTGACTGTTCTCTATCCTCGGTACAGGCTTAGTGGTGGACGCCTATGGAGGAGCATGTGACTGCTCTATCCTCGGTACAGGCTCAGTGGTGGACGCCTATGGAGGAGCATGTGACTGTTCTCTATCCTCGGTACAGGCTCAGTGGTGGACGCCTATGGAGGAGCATGTGACTGGTCTCTATGCTCGGTACAGGCTCAGTGATGGACGCCTCTGAAGGAGCATGTGACTGTTCTCTATCCTCGGTACAGGCTGAGTGGTGGACGTCTATGGGGGAGCATGTGACTGTTCTCTATCCTCAGTACAGGCTCAGTGGTGGACGCCTATGGAGGAGCATGTGACTGTTCTCTATGCTCGGTACGGGCTCAGTGATGGACGCCTCTGAAGGAGCATGTGACTGTTCTCTATCCTCGGTACAGGCTGAGTGGTGGACGCCTCTGAAGGAGCATGTGACTGCTCTATCCTTGGTAAAGGCTCAGTGGTGGACGCCTATGGAGGAGCATGTGACTGCTCTATCCTCGGTACCGGCTCAGTGGTGGACGCCTATGGAGGAGCATGTGACTGCTCTATCCTCGGTACAGGCTCAGTGGTGGACGCCTATGGAGTAGCATGTGACTGTTCTATTCTCGGTACAGGCTCAGTGGTGGACGCCTATGGAGGAGGATGTGATTGCTCTATCCTCGGTACAGGCTCAGTGGTGGACGCCTATGGAGGAGCATGTGACTGGTGGTGTAGGGATCTTCCCGGGGGATGGTGTGTTTGGACACAGTTCACACAGACTTGGACCTATGGAGGAGCATGTGATTGTTCTCTATCCTCGGTACAGGCTCAGTGGTGGACGCCTATGGAGGAGCATGTGACTGTGCCTTATCCTTTATACAGGCTCAGTGGTGGACGCCTATGGAGGAGCATGTGACTGCTCTATCCTCGGTACAGGCTCAGTGGTGGACGCCTATGGAGGAGCATGTAACACTGTTCTCTATCCTCGGTACAGGCTCAGTGGTGGACGCCTATGGAGGAGCATGTGACTGTTCTCTATCCTCGGTTCAGGCTCAGTGGTGGACGCCTATGGAGGAGCATGTAACACTGTTCTCTATCCTCGGTACAGGCTCAGTGGTGGACGCCTATGGAGGAGCATGTGACTGTTCTTTATCCTCGGTACAGGCTCAGTGGTGGACGCCTATGGAGGAGCATGTGACTGTTCTCTATCCTCGGTACAGGCTCAGTGGTGGACGCCTATGGAGGAGCATGTGACTGTGCCTTATCCTCGGTACAGGCTCAGTGGTGGACGCCTATAGAGGAGCATGTGACTGTTCTATCCTCGGTACAGGCTCAGTGGTGGACGCCTATGGAGGAGCATGTGACTGTTCTCTATCCTCAGTACAGGCTCAGTGGTGGACGCCTATGGAGGAGCATGTGACTGTTCTCTATCCTCGGTACAGGCTCAGTGGTGGACGCCTATGGAGGAGCATGTGACTGCTCTATCCTCGGTACAGGCTCAGTGGTGGACGCCTCTGAAGGAGCATGTGACTGCTCTATCCTCGGTACAGGCTCAGTGGTGGACGCCTATGGAGGAGCATGTGACTGTTCTCTATCCTCGGTACAGGCTCAGTGGTGGACGCCTATGGAGGAGCATGTGACTGGTCTCTATCCTCGGTACAGGCTCAGTGGTGGACGCCTATAGAGGAGCATGTGACTGCTCTATCCTCGGTAAAGGCTCAGTGGTGGACGCTTCTGGAGCATGTGACTGCTCTATCCTCGGTAAAGGCTCAGTGGTGGACGCCTATGGAGGAGCATGTGACTGTTCTCTATCCTCGGTACAGGCTTAGTGGTGGACGCCTATGGAGGAGCATGTGACTGCTCTATCCTCGGTACAGGCTCAGTGGTGGACGCCTATGGAGGAGCATGTGACTGTTCTCTATCCTCGGTACAGGCTCAGTGGTGGACGCCTATGGAGGAGCATGTGACTGGTCTCTATGCTCGGTACAGGCTCAGTGATGGACGCCTCTGAAGGAGCATGTGACTGTTCTCTATCCTCGGTACAGGCTGAGTGGTGGACGTCTATGGGGGAGCATGTGACTGTTCTCTATCCTCAGTACAGGCTCAGTGGTGGACACCTATGGAGGAGCATGTGATTGTTCTCTATCCTCGGTACAGGCTCAGTGGTGGACGCCTATGGAGGAGCATGTGACTGTTCTCTATGCTCGGTACGGGCTCAGTGATGGACGCCTCTGAAGGAGCATGTGACTGTTCTCTATCCTCGGTACAGGCTGAGTGGTGGACGCCTCTGAAGGAGCATGTGACTGCTCTATCCTTGGTAAAGGCTCAGTGGTGGACGCCTATGGAGGAGCATGTGACTGCTCTATCCTCGGTACCGGCTCAGTGGTGGACGCCTATGGAGGAGCATGTGACTGTTCTCTATGCTCGGTACGGGCTCAGTGATGGACGCCTCTGAAGGAGCATGTGACTGTTCTCTATCCTCGGTACAGGCTGAGTGGTGGACGCCTCTGAAGGAGCATGTGACTGCTCTATCCTTGGTACAGGCTCAGTGGTGGACGCCTATGGAGGAGCATGTGACTGCTCTATCCTCGGTACCGGCTCAGTGGTGGACGCCTATGGAGGAGCATGTGACTGCTCTATCCTCGGTACCGACTCAGTGGTGGACGCCTATGGAGGAGCATGTGACTGCTCTATCCTCGGTACAGGCTCAGTGGTGGACGCCTATGGAGTAGCATGTGACTGTTCTATTCTCGGTACAGGCTCAGTGGTGGACGCCTATGGAGGAGGATGTGATTGCTCTATCCTCGGTACAGGCTCAGTGGTGGACGCCTATGGAGGAGCATGTGACTGGTGGTGTAGGGATCTTCCCGGGGGATGGTGTGTTTGGACACAGTTCACACAGACTTGGACCTATGGAGGAGCATGTGATTGTTCTCTATCCTCGGTACAGGCTCAGTGGTGGACGCCTATGGAGGAGCATGTGACTGTGCCTTATCCTTTATACAGGCTCAGTGGTGGACGCCTATGGAGGAGCATGTGACTGCTCTATCCTCGGTACAGGCTCAGTGGTGGACGCCTATGGAGGAGCATGTAACACTGTTCTCTATCCTCGGTACAGGCTCAGTGGTGGACGCCTATGGAGGAGCATGTGACTGTTCTCTATCCTCGGTTCAGGCTCAGTGGTGGACGCCTATGGAGGAGCATGTAACACTGTTCTCTATCCTCGGTACAGGCTCAGTGGTGGACGCCTATGGAGGAGCATGTGACTGTTCTTTATCCTCGGTACAGGCTCAGTGGTGGACGCCTATGGAGGAGCATGTGACTGTTCTCTATCCTCGGTACAGGCTCAGTGGTGGACGCCTATGGAGGAGCATGTGACTGCTCTATCCTCGGTACAGGCTCAGTGGTGGACGCCTATGGAGGAGCATGTGACTGCTCTATCCTCGGTACAGGCTCAGTGGTGGACGCCTATGGAGGAGCATGTGACTGGTCTCTATGCTCGGTACAGGCTCAGTGATGGACGCCTCTGAAGGAGCATGTGACTGTTCTCTATCCTCGGTACAGGCTGAGTGGTGGACGCCTATGGAGGAGCATGTGACTGCTCTATCCACGGTAAAGGCTCAGTGGTGGACGCCTATGGAGGAGCATGTGACTGTTCGCTATCCTTGGTACAGGCTCAGTGTTGGACGCCTATGGAGGAGCATGTGACTGCTCTATCCTCGGTAAAGGCTCAGTGGTGGACGCCTATGGAGGAGCATGTGACTGCTCTATTCTCGGTATCGGCCCAGCGGTGGACGCCTATGGAGGAGCATGTGACTGCTCTATCCTCGGTACAGGCTCAGTGGTGGACGCCTATGGAGGAGCATGTGACTGTTCTCTATCCTCGGTACAGGCTGAGTGGTGGACGCCTATGGAGGAGCATTTGACTATGCTTTATCCTTGGTACAGGCTTAGTGGTGGACGCCTATGGAGGAGCATGTGACAGCTCTATCCTCGGTACAGGCTCAGTGGTGGACGCCTATGGAGGAGCATGTGACTGTTCTCTATCCTCGGTACAGGCTCAGTGGTGGACGCCTATGGAGGAGCATGTGACTGCTCTATCCTCGGTACAGGCTCAGTGGTGGACGCCTATGGAGGAGCATGTGACTGCTCTATCCTCGGTACAGGCTCAGTGGTGGACGCCTATGGAGGAGCATGTGACTGGTCTCTATGCTCGGTACAGGCTCAGTGATGGACGCCTCTGAAGGAGCATGTGACTGATCTCTATCCTCTGTACAGGCTGAGTGGTGGACGCCTATGGAGGAGCATGTGACTGCTCTATCCACGGTAAAGGCTCAGTGGTGGACGCCTATGGAGGAGCATGTGACTGTTCGCTATCCTTGGTACAGGCTCAGTGATGGACACCTATGAAGGAGCATGTGACTGCTCTATCCTCGGTAAAGGCTCAGTGGTGGACGCCTATGGAGGAGCATGTGACTGCTCTATTCTCGGTATCGGCCCAGTGGTGGACGCCTATGGAGGAGCATGTGACTGCTCTATCATCGGTACAGGCTCAGTGGTGGACGCCTATGGAGGAGCATGTGACTGTTCTCTATCCTCGGTACAGGCTGAGTGGTGGACGCCTATGGAGGAGCATTTGACTATTCTTTATCCTTGGTACAGGCTGAGTGGTGGACGCCTATGGAGGAACATGTGACAGCTCTATCCTCGGTACAGGCTCAGTGGTGGACGCCTATGGAGGAGCATGTGACTGTTCTCTATCCTCGGTACAGGCTCAGTGGTGGACGCCTATGGAGGAGCATGTGACTGCTCTATCCTCGGTACAGGCTCAGTGGTGGACGCCTATGGTGGAGCATGTGACTGTTCTCTATCCTCGGTACAGGCTCAGTGGTGGACGCCTATGGAGGAGCATGTGACTGGTCTCTATCCTCGGTACAGGCTCAGTGGTGGACGCCTATAGAGGAGCATGTGACTGCTCTATCCTCGGTAAAGGCTCAGTGGTGGACGCTTCTGGAGCATGTGACTGCTCTATCCTCGGTAAAGGCTCAGTGGTGGACGCCTATGGAGGAGCATGTGACTGTTCTCTATCCTCGGTACAGGCTTAGTGGTGGACGCCTATGGAGGAGCATGTGACTGCTCTATCCTCGGTACAGGCTCAGTGGTGGACGCCTATGGAGGAGCATGTGACTGTTCTCTATCCTCGGTACAGGCTCAGTGGTGGACGCCTATGGAGGAGCATGTGACTGGTCTCTATGCTCGGTACAGGCTCAGTGATGGACGCCTCTGAAGGAGCATGTGACTGTTCTCTATCCTCGGTACAGGCTGAGTGGTGGACGTCTATGGGGGAGCATGTGACTGTTCTCTATCCTCAGTACAGGCTCAGTGGTGGACGCCTATGGAGGAGCATGTGACTGTTCTCTATGCTCGGTACGGGCTCAGTGATGGACGCCTCTGAAGGAGCATGTGACTGTTCTCTATCCTCGGTACAGGCTGAGTGGTGGACGCCTCTGAAGGAGCATGTGACTGCTCTATCCTTGGTAAAGGCTCAGTGGTGGACGCCTATGGAGGAGCATGTGACTGCTCTATCCTCGGTACCGGCTCAGTGGTGGACGCCTATGGAGGAGCATGTGACTGCTCTATCCTCGGTACCGACTCAGTGGTGGACGCCTATGGAGGAGCATGTGACTGCTCTATCCTCGGTACAGGCTCAGTGGTGGACGCCTATGGAGTAGCATGTGACTGTTCTATTCTCGGTACAGGCTCAGTGGTGGACGCCTATGGAGGAGGATGTGATTGCTCTATCCTCGGTACAGGCTCAGTGGTGGACGCCTATGGAGGAGCATGTGACTGGTGGTGTAGGGATCTTCCCGGGGGATGGTGTGTTTGGACACAGTTCACACAGACTTGGACCTATGGAGGAGCATGTGATTGTTCTCTATCCTCGGTACAGGCTCAGTGGTGGACGCCTATGGAGGAGGATGTGATTGCTCTATCCTCGGTACAGGCTCAGTGGTGGACGCCTATGGAGGAGCATGTGACTGGTGGTGTAGGGATCTTCCCGGGGGATGGTGTGTTTGGACACAGTTCACACAGACTTGGACCTATGGAGGAGCATGTGATTGTTCTCTATCCTCGGTACAGGCTCAGTGGTGGACGCCTATGGAGGAGCATGTGACTGTGCCTTATCCTTTATACAGGCTCAGTGGTGGACGCCTATGGAGGAGCATGTGACTGCTCTATCCTCGGTACAGGCTCAGTGGTGGACGCCTATGGAGGAGCATGTAACACTGTTCTCTATCCTCGGTACAGGCTCAGTGGTGGACGCCTATGGAGGAGCATGTGACTGTTCTCTATCCTCGGTTCAGGCTCAGTGGTGGACGCCTATGGAGGAGCATGTAACACTGTTCTCTATCCTCGGTACAGGCTCAGTGGTGGACGCCTATGGAGGAGCATGTGACTGTTCTTTATCCTCGGTACAGGCTCAGTGGTGGACGCCTATGGAGGAGCATGTGACTGTTCTCTATCCTCGGTACAGGCTCAGTGGTGGACGCCTATGGAGGAGCATGTGACTGTGCCTTATCCTCGGTACAGGCTCAGTGGTGGACGCCTATAGAGGAGCATGTGACTGTTCTATCCTCGGTACAGGCTCAGTGGTGGACGCCTATGGAGGACCATGTGACTGTTCTCTATCCTCAGTACAGGCTCAGTGGTGGACGCCTATGGAGGAGCATGTGACTGTTCTCTATCCTCGGTACAGGCTCAGTGGTGGACGCCTATGGAGGAGCATGTGACTGCTCTATCCTCGGTACAGGCTCAGTGGTGGACGCCTCTGAAGGAGCATGTGACTGCTCTATCCTCGGTACAGGCTCAGTGGTGGACGCCTATGGTGGAGCATGTGACTGTTCTCTATCCTCGGTACAGGCTCAGTGGTGGACGCCTATGGAGGAGCATGTGACTGGTCTCTATCCTCGGTACAGGCTCAGTGGTGGACGCCTATAGAGGAGCATGTGACTGCTCTATCCTCGGTAAAGGCTCAGTGGTGGACGCTTCTGGAGCATGTGACTGCTCTATCCTCGGTAAAGGCTCAGTGGTGGACGCCTATGGAGGAGCATGTGACTGTTCTCTATCCTCGGTACAGGCTTAGTGGTGGACGCCTATGGAGGAGCATGTGACTGCTCTATCCTCGGTACAGGCTCAGTGGTGGACGCCTATGGAGGAGCATGTGACTGTTCTCTATCCTCGGTACAGGCTCAGTGGTGGACGCCTATGGAGGAGCATGTGACTGGTCTCTATGCTCGGTACAGGCTCAGTGTTGGACGCCTCTGAAGGAGCATGTGACTGTTCTCTATCCTCGGTACAGGCTGAGTGGTGGACGTCTATGGGGGAGCATGTGACTGTTCTCTATCCTCAGTACAGGCTCAGTGGTGGACGCCTATGGAGGAGCATGTGACTGTTCTCTATCCTCGGTACAGGCTCAGTGGTGGACGCCTATGGAGGAGCATGTGACTGTTCTCTATGCTCGGTACGGGCTCAGTGATGGACGCCTCTGAAGGAGCATGTGACTGTTCTCTATCCTCGGTACAGGCTGAGTGGTGGACGCCTCTGAAGGAGCATGTGACTGCTCTATCCTTGGTAAAGGCTCAGTGGTGGACGCCTATGGAGGAGCATGTGACTGCTCTATCCTCGGTACCGGCTCAGTGGTGGACGCCTATGGAGGAGCATGTGACTGCTCTATCCTCGGTACCGACTCAGTGGTGGACGCCTATGGAGGAGCATGTGACTGCTCTATCCTCGGTACAGGCTCAGTGGTGGACGCCTATGGAGTAGCATGTGACTGTTCTATTCTCGGTACAGGCTCAGTGGTGGACGCCTATGGAGGAGGATGTGATTGCTCTATCCTCGGTACAGGCTCAGTGGTGGACGCCTATGGAGGAGCATGTGACTGGTGGTGTAGGGATCTTCCCGGAGGATGGTGTGTTTGGACACAGTTCACACAGACTTGGACCTATGGAGGAGCATGTGATTGTTCTCTATCCTCGGTACAGGCTCAGTGGTGGACGCCTATGGAGGAGCATGTGACTGTGCCTTATCCTTTATACAGGCTCAGTGGTGGACGCCTATGGAGGAGCATGTGACTGCTCTATCCTCGGTACAGGCTCAGTGGTGGACGCCTATGGAGGAGCATGTAACACTGTTCTCTATCCTCGGTACAGGCTCAGTGGTGGACGCCTATGGAGGAGCATGTGACTGTTCTCTATCCTCGGTTCAGGCTCAGTGGTGGACGCCTATGGAGGAGCATGTCACACTGTTCTCTATCCTCGGTACAGGCTCAGTGGTGGACGCCTATGGAGGAGCATGTGACTGTTCTTTATCCTCGGTACAGGCTCAGTGGTGGACGCCTATGGAGGAGCATGTGACTGTTCTCTATCCTCGGTACAGGCTCAGTGGTGGACGCCTATGGAGGAGCATGTGACTGTGCCTTATCCTCGGTACAGGCTCAGTGGTGGACGCCTATAGAGGAGCATGTGACTGTTCTATCCTCGGTACAGGCTCAGTGGTGGACGCCTATGGAGGAGCATGTGACTGTTCTCTATCCTCAGTACAGGCTCAGTGGTGGACGCCTATGGAGGAGCATGTGACTGTTCTCTATCCTCGGTACAGGCTCAGTGGTGGACGCCTATGGAGGAGCATGTGACTGCTCTATCCTCAGGACAGGCTCAGTGGTGGACGTCTATGGGGGAGCATGTGACTGTTCTCAATCCTCAGTACAGGCTCAGTGGTGGACGCCTATGGAGGAGCATGTGACTGTTCTATCCTCGGTACAGGCTCAGTGGTGGACGCCTACGGAGGACCATGTGACTGTTCTCTATCCTCGGTACAGGATCAGTGGTGGATGTATGGACATAGAAGGTATATGCTGTAATAACATGGACAAAGGAGGTATATGCTGGGATATGCTATAATTACATGGACATAGGAGGTATATGCTGTAATAACATGATGTAGGGATCTTCCTGGGGGATGGTGTGTTTGGACACAGTTCACACAGACTTGGACTTGTAAAATAACAGCTTGGCGTTTATTTGCAGCATAAACCGTCCATCAAACAGAAATACAGCAGCACCGCGCTTTAAGAATAAAACAAACAAAAAGGTCTTGCCTGTCTGGGCTCTTACTAACAGGTTGGCTCACCTATCTAACACTTATCACAGTGCGTCTTCCACCTGGATACCGCAGGGTGTGTATAAGCTCCAACAGAGGCTATGTTCACAGGTTGCTCCCAAACAGACACCCAGGCTGATCCCTCCTGGCTGAGAGCAACCATCTGCACACTGTGTGAGCTTTTACCTTCTCAGGCTGATTAGGGTCAGAGACACCTGATCCCAACACCTGAACTGGATCGAGGGGGAGGGAATGGCAAGTCCCACTACCAAAACCTACCTGCCATTCCATGTAAATCCAGGCCAGGCAACAGTAACTAATAGCTCAGCAGCATAACACTGCTGAGCAACAGATCCCCCCTGGACTCACCATCTCACACTATGAAGTAACCTCGGTGAGATGTACACCTCCTCGAACATTTCTCCCATGACCTGTCTACAATGGACATAGGAGATATATGCTGGGATATGCTGTAATAACATGGACATAGGAGGTATATGCTGTAATAACATGGATATAGGAGATACATGCTGGGATATGCTGTAATAACATGGACATAGGAGGTATATGCTGGGATATGCTGTAATAACATGGATATAGAAGGTATATGCTAGGATATGCTGTAATAACATGGATATAGAAGGTATATGCTGGGATATGCTGTAATAACATGGACATAGGAGGTATATGCTGTAATAACATGGACATAGGAGTTATATGCTGGGATATGCTGTAATAACATGGATATAGGAGGTATAAACTGGGATATGCTGTAATAACATGGATATAGAAGGTATATGCTGGGATATGCTGTAATAACATGGACATAGGAGGGATATGCTGTAATAACATGGATATAGGCAGGTCCGTGGTCCGGTGCCTAGGGCAGCACCTTGCAGGGGGGCAGCACCAGGGAGCAGGGGGACAGAAAAAACTAATTTTTTTGTTTTTATTTTTTGTTTCCCTCCTCCCATTGAGACTTGCCAGTAAATCTGGTGTCTTTCCTAGGGGGGTGGGGGGTATGGTGGTATTGGAAAGGTCTGGTATCGCCAATAGGTGCGAGAGGATGGGGCGTCTTCAGGTTTAGTGTCTAGGGCAGCAGCAGCTGTTAGTACAGCCCTGGATATAGGAGGTATATGCTCGGATATTCTGTAATAACCTGGACATGTGAGGTATATGCTCGGATATGCTGTAATAACATGGACACAGGAGGTATATGCTGGGATATGCTGTAATAACATGGATATAGGAGGTATATGCTGGGATATGCTGTAATAACATGGACATAGGAGGTATATGCTTGGATATGCTGTAATAACATGGACATAGGAGGTATATGCTGGGATATGCTGTAATAACATGGATATAGGAGGTATATGCTCGGATATGCTGTAATAACATGGATATAGGAGGTATATGCTCGGATATGCTGTAATAACATGGATATAGGAGGTATATGCTCGGATATGCTGTAATAACATGGACACAGGAGGTATATGCTCGGATATGCTGTAATAACATGGATATAGGAGGTATATGCTGGGATATGCTGTAATAACATGGACACAGGAGGTATATGCTCGGATATGCTGTAATAACATGGATATAGGAGGTATATGCTCGGATATGCTGTAATAACATGGACACAGGAGGTATATGCTCGGATATGCTGTAATAACATGGATATAGGAGGTACACTACCGTTCAAAAGTTTGGGGTCACATTAATATGTCCTTATTTCTGAAGGAAAAGCACTGTACTTTTCAATGAAGATAACTTTAAACTAGTCCTAACTTTTAAGAAATCCCCTCTATACATTGCTAATGTGGTAACTGACTATTCTAGCTGCAAATGTCTGGTGTTTGGGGCAATATCTACATAGGTGTATAGAGGCCCATTTCCAGCAACTATCACTCCAGTCTTCTAATGGTACAAGGTGTTTGCTCATTGGCTCAGAAGGATAATTGATGATTAGAAAACCCTTGTGCAATCATGTTCACACATCTGAAAACAGTCTAGCTCAGGGGTCTCAAACTCGCGGGCCAACTGCGGCCCTCGGGACGCTAGTTTGCGGCCCCCACCTCAGTTGTAACTTAATGCCGCCCCAAATCTTTTTTTTGCCCGGCATTTTGCGAGCCAGATGCGGCTCTTTTGATGGCCGCATCTGGCTCGCAGGTCACCGTGGCTGCCCCTCCACCTCACACACCGCCCACCCGACGTAGCGCCCGGACATCCTTGTCCAAATCAGCGCAGGGAGGGAGCGTGGAGCCGCTGCGGCAGCGGCTCCACGCTCCCTCTCTGCGCTGATTTGATTGGACAAGGACGTCCGGGCGCTACGTCAGGTGGGCAGTGTGTAAGGCTGCCGCTGCTACCTGGGGTGAGGAGGCCGCAGCGCCCGGGATGTGGAGAAGGAGGATGCCGGTGGGGAGAGGTAGGGTGCCGGAGGGGAGAAGGGAGATGCCGGAGAGGAGACATGGGGGAGGCCACAGGGGGGAGGGGATTAGACACTTGGCCTGCTGGTTCCTTGGAGGGGTACTCCGGGCTGGGGGCCCCCAGCCTGAAGTACCGCTTTAATGCAAAAGATGTGTGTGTGTTTGGTGGGGGTCAGGCAGTGTGTGTGTGGTGGGGGTCAGGTAGTGTGTGTGTGTTCCATTCATGTTCAGAAAGATAAATGTTAAGGAACTGTTAATACAGACATTTGAATCTGAATAATAATATTTAAATTTCTCTAGTCAGCAACTATATGTGGTTTTAACAGATGAAAAGATAAAAACATTTGATGACATTGGAATGTTTTTGTAAGAGCTTTTCTTCTGGAAAACCTGATGCGGCCCAGCCTCACCCAGACTCTACCTCCAGCGGCCCCCGGGTAAATTGAGTTTGAGACCCCTGATCTAGCTCGTTACAGAAGCTACAAAACTGACCTTCCTTTGAGCAGATTGTGTTTCTGGAGCATCACATTTGTAGGGTCAATTAAACGCTCAAAATGGCCAGAAAAAAGAGAACTTTCATCCGAAACTGGACAATCTATTATTGTTCTTAGAAATGAAGGCTATTCCATGCGAGAAATTGCTAAGAAATTGCAGATTTCCTACAACGGTGTGTACTACTCCCTTCAGAGGACAGCACAAACAGGCTCTAACCAGAGTAGAAAAAGAAGTGGGAGGCCGCATTGCACAACTAAGCAAGAAGATAAGCACATTAGAGTCTCTAGTTTGAGAAACAGACGCCTCACAGGTCCCCACCTGGCATCTTCATTACATAGTCCCCGCAAAACACCAGTGTCACCATCTACAGTGAAGAGGCGGCTGCCGGATTTTGGGCTTCAGGGCAGAGTGGCAAAGAAAAAGCCATATCTGAGACTGGCCAATAAAAGAAAAAGATTAAGATGGGCAAAAGAACACAGACATTGGACAGAGGAAGACTGGAAAAAAGTGTTGTGGACGGAAGAATCCAAGTTTGAGGTGTTTGGATGACAAAGAAGAAGGTTTGTGAGACGCAGAAGAAATGAGAAGATGCTGGAAGAATGCCTGACGCCATCTGTTATACATGGTGGAGGTCATGTGATGGTCTGGGGTTGGTGCTGGTAAGGTGGGAGATTTGTACAGGGTAATAGGGATTGTGAATAAGGAAGGCCATCACTCTGCACCGCCATGCCATACCCAGTGGGCAGCGCTTGGTTGGAGCCAATTTCATCCTACAACAGGACAATGACCCTAAACACCTCCAAATTGTGCAAGAACCATTTCCAGCAGAAGCAGCAGCTGGTATTCTATCATAGGTAATGGAGTGGCCAGCGCAGTCACCAGATCACCACCCCATTGTGGGAGCAGCTGGACCGTATGGTACGCCAGAAGTGCCCATCCAACCAATCCAACAGATTAACAGCTAGAATGCCAAAGGTGTGCAATGCTGGAATTGCTGCACAAGGAGGATTCTGGGACGGAAGCAAAGTGTGATGGAAGAACAATGTTATTTCACCTACAAATCAGTATTTCTAACCTTGTCAATGTCTTGTCTCTATTTTCTATTCATTTCACAACATATTGTGGTGAAGAAGTGTGACTTTTCATGGAAAACACTAAATTGGTTGGGTGACCCCACACTTTTGAACGGTAGTATATATGCTGGGATATGCTGTAATAACATGGATATAGGAGGTATATGCTCGGATATGCTGTAATAACATGGACATAGGAGGTATATGCTGTAATAACATGGACATAGGAGGTATATGCTGGGATATGCTGCAATAACATGGACATAGGAGGTATATGCTGTAATAACATGGACATAGGAGGTATATGCTGGGATATGCTGCAATAACATGGACACAGAAGGTATATGCTGGGATATGCTGTAATAACATGGACATAGGAGGTATATGCTGTAATAACATGGACACAGAAGGTATATGCTGGGATATGCTGTAATAACATGGATATAGAAGGTATATGCTGGGATATGCTGCAATAACATGGACACAGGAGGTATATGCTGGGATATGCTGTAATAACATGGACACAGGAGGTATATGCTGGGATATGCTATAATAACATGGACATAGGAGGTATATGCTGGGATATGCTGTAATAACATGGACATAGGAGGTATATGCTGGGATATGCTGTAATAACATGGACATAGGAGGTATATGCTGGGATATGCTGTAATAACATGGATATAGAAGGTAAATGCTGGGATATGCTGTAATAACATGGATATAGAAGGTAAATGCTGGGATATGCTGTAATAACATGGATATAGAAGGTATATGCTGGGATATGCTGTAATAACATGGATATAGAAGGTATATGCTGGGATATGCTGTAATAACATGGACATAGGAGGTATATGCTGGGATATGCTGTAATAACATGGACATAGGAGGTATATGCTGGGATATGCTGTAATAACATGGATATAGAAGGTAAATGCTGGGATATGCTGTAATAACATGGATATAGAAGGTATATGCTGGGATATGCTGTAATAACATGGACATAGGAGGTATATGCTGGGATATGCTGTAATAACATGGACATAGGAGGTATATGCTGGGATATGCTGTAATAACATGGACATAGGAGGTATATGCTGTAATAACATGGATATAGAAGGTATATGCTGGGATATGCTGTAATAACATGGATATAGAAGGTATATGCTGGGATATGCTGTAATAACATGGACATAGGAGGTATATGCTGGGATATGCTGTAATAACATGGATATAGTAGGTATAAACTGGGATATGCTGTAATAACATGGATATAGAAGGTATATGCTGGGATATGCTGTAATAACATGGACACAGGAGGTATATGCTGGGATATGCTGTAATAACATGGACACAGGAGGTATATGCTGGGATATGCTGTAATAACATGGACACAGGAGGTATATGCTGGGATATGCTGTAATAACATGGACATAGGAGGTATATGCTGGGATATGCTGTAATAACATGGACATAGGAGGTATATGCTGGGATATGCTGTAATAACATGGACATAGGAGGTATATGCTGGGATATGCTGTAATAACATGGACACAGGAGGTATATGCTGGGATATGCTGTAATAACATGGATATAGAAGGTATATGCTGGGATATGCTGTAATAACATGGACACAGGAGGTATATGCTGGGATATGCTGTAATAACATGGACACAGGAGGTATATGCTGGGATATGCTGTAATAACATGGACATAGGAGGTATATGCTGGGATATGCTGTAATAACATGCACCATGTGTTTTATGTCTAAGGTAACTACCCTCCTGCTCGTCCTGTCAAATCCCAAAAAGAATTCTGTGTGGGGCGAGCCAGCGGCCTGTACCCAGTGGCTGATGATAAGAACGCCTTCTGGAACTGCGCCAATGGCGTCACCTACAAGCAGTACTGTTCTGCTGGCCTGGTCTTTGATGCCAGCTGTGAATGCTGTGAGTATCCGTCACGCTGCGGCAGTCCGGTACTTCTACCCTTAACCCCTTGGTGACCCAGCCTATTTGGGCCTTAATGATCAGGCTCACTTCATGCGCTTATAGCTCGGTGATGGTGTAACGTATGCTAGTGATTCTGAGATTGTTTTTCACAACATATGGTACATAAGTGTCCTTGCTCCCCACAGTATTCCATAAACGTGGACGGCACCGAGCAGGGAGGGAGAAAGGGGCCCGTGCATCTAACTACCTCCCCCTCCCTCCCTGCTCGGTGCTGTGGGTACATACACACTGTACTACTCCTCCCATCATATGCTTATAGTATAAGCACATGATGGGGGAGTAGTACTGTCCACATTTTTTGAATATTGAGGGAAGCAAGGACACTTGCTCCCCAAAGTATTCCCTTAACGTATTCAATCAATAAAGGATAGTGTACTGTAACCCCATCTAACACTCCATTACATACAGCTTCATAGACAATACAGTTCCATAGACTTCTACATATAATGCGTCCCCTGCTGGACACTCCATAGGAATTACACCTGATTTGTGATGTCACGGTTTTTGAAAGAATTTAAAGCCTCCCTGATCTACTAAATTAAGGGAAATAGCAGTATATGTTTAATGATATATATATATATATATATATATATGACTATATGTGCATTTCCCATTATTAATGTACATTAGGAATTTGTCTAACTTTCCATACGTAATACCATATTAAAAAATACGTTTTGGAGGGAGTTGTCCTTTAATCATATCCATTCCGCTGGAACACTCTGAGCCCCTAAACCCCAACCAATAACTCCTAACCGCATTAACATTATATCCTAAATTACCCAAACCATCTCTAGCTTCAGCTCTCCATCCGTCTCCTTTGGCTCTCGTTCCGTCTCCCTCGGCTCTCGTTCCGTCTCCCTCGGCTCTCGTTCCGTCTTCCTCGGCTCTCCTTCCGTCTCCCTCGGCTCTCGCTCCGTCTCCCTCGGCTCTCGTTCCGTCTCCCTCGGCTCTCGTTCCGTCTCCCTCGGCTCTCCTTCAGTCTCCCTCGGCTCTCGTTCCGTCTCCCTCGGCTCTCGTTCCGTCTCCCTCGGCTCTCGTTCCGTCTCCCTCGGCTCTCGTTCCGTCTCCCTCGGCTCTCGTTCCGTCTCCCTCGGCTCTCGTTCCGTCTCCCTCGGCTCTCGTTCCGTCTCCCTCGGCTCTCGTTCCGTCTCCCTCGGCTCTCGTTCCGTCTCCCTCGGCTCTCGTTCAGCTCTCCTTCCGTCTTCTTCAACTCAGTTGATATTAACTAATTTTGGGGCGCTGAGATCGAAAAGATTTTCAAAGGATGTTCTGATTTTCACGATATAGACGTACTTTCTATACTTCTCACAGCCTGTGATACAATACTGGGAAAAGTTTGCATCATCAGTATTGCATCATCAACTGGTATTTTGCATCAGAATGACCAATAGTTATGGTATAAGGCTAGGCTCACACTGCGTTTTTGCTATCCGTGTTTTGGGAAAAACAGATGCATTTGTGTGCATCTGTTTTGATCTGATTTCCATTGACTTGCATTATAAAAAAAAAAAACGAATTCATTTTTTTTAACGGACACAAAAGTAGTGTCAACACAACTTTTGTGTCCATTAAAAAAAAAACAGATCCGTTTCGATCCATATTTTTTTTTTTTTTTTTTATAATGGAAGTCAATGGAAAAACGGATCAAAAGGGATGCACACAAATGCAACCGTTTTTTTGCAAAAAAACTGATTGTAAAAATGGATTGCCAAAACCCAGTGTGAACCTAGCCTAAGGTATCGGGGTAAATGGAAGCTATCAACGCTTGCAGATTACTGTTGGACAGTTATCAGAGACAATCCCATATATGAATACAAAAGACGTGTAAATGCACCGAGACGCCATGGAATAAGGAGCGACATTCCAGAGGTCAATAAACAGAATTAATTTGTAAAAGTTCTTGGATCTGCCTGTAAATTGTAGTTGATATCAGATAGAACTAAGTTTCCTATGAATATATTTCAGGAGTTTATGAACAGTAACCGAGCTTCCTTATGATGCAGAAGTAATAAATATGTCGGCTATTATACTGGATTCTATACAATTCACAAAACATGAGAACTCTCTGATATCATGGAAACTAGAGACAATTCACATTTTTCCTTGTGATATTTGAATTCAGCACATAAAAATCATTAAGAAATGGAGAATTTTATTTCTGAACCAAACAACTTTTGAAAATCTGTTGACCAGTGTAATAGATGGATGACCTGAAAATAAATTTAAAGGAGCAAATTATAGCGCCCAGACCGCCATCTTCCCAATCATCTAATCCCGTCTCCGATAGACCCAAAGAGGCTCCCGCTCTAAAAGAGCGAGAAGAATATTTCATGGCTGATAATCCCAGTCAGTGCCCGATAATATTACTGGGAATTGTCTCAATGTTAAACACAAAGCTCCTGGGAGCACGCCGCGCTGTAAGGGTGGATACTGAGCACAGATCATGATTGTCAGATGATCGCAAACCGACCAATCACCTTCACTTGTCTGATCAGCTGTCAGCCGACTCACCAACTCTACAGGCGCAGGGTACACGGCACCTGGTGGACAGATACATAGAGTAACAGCAGAGACAGGAAAGGCTTCTTCCCTCTTTGTATCATATCACAGTATCGTACATCTATGACTGTATGGCCTGCTCCATTTATATACCAGGGTATACATGTGCATATAGCGAGGGATTGGACCTCATTTTAATGTGACCGGTTCCCTTTAAGTCCTAAAATTACTAAAGGAGGTTGTCCAGGGATCAGAAGATGGCTGAAGCTGAAGCCCTCTTCTCCCCAGCACTCACTTCCTGTGACTCCTTTGAAGACTTCTAAGATTTGCTTTTATTTGCTCCCCCAGTGTCCTTCTCCATTGTCCATCGCCCCCTCAGCCTCCACAATCCCATAGAGCCAATCAGTGACAGGACAATGCTGCGGCCGGTGCTTGGCTGAGTGGGTTGTCACGAGTCATGGCTCGCTCAGCCAATCACTGGCCACGGCACTGCTCTGTCTGTCAGTGATCTCCTCAATGGTCTGGAGGCAGCTGAAGATACTGGGAACCCAAGGATGATGTGGGGGATGATGATGGACAGGTAAGAAAAACATTCTTTTAGTCCTTAGATGTGCAGCCACCATCTTTCCAAACTTCTTTCAAACTTTTCCAAAAAGTTTTTACAAAGTTCAGAACCAATCTTGGTCCAGGAAGTTTGGTTGGCTCATGTCTAATGATCAGGCAATACACCTGCCTTCTCCACATTCCGGAAGGCTTACTTCAGAGACATGGAATGACAGGAAGCAGAGATTGGCACTATATGTGAAAAGTGGGCCAAAAATATCCAAATGGAGGGAGTCTGACCAATGTGACCCTCGGCACATTGCTTGTTTGCCTTCTGTCAGTGAAGATTTCTTAATTCCAGTGAATTGTAGAGATGAGTGGTCAGACTCCTATCAGATGCCACCAGACAAACTCATCAATTCTACATTGTTGCCATTAAAATAATTGATGTTTTTATTCTTTGTAGGTAATTATCCCGCAGCCAGTGACTCTTAACAGAATTATCTAGAAACTATACTATCCCTGATAATGGAAGTGTTCGGCTGTGACACAACTCGTATGTGCACTTGCTGAAGTGTACGTCATCTTCTGTTGGATGTGGCAGCTGAAGACAAATCTATCAATTGGGACAATTTAGCATATTTTTCCGCAACTAGCAGACTCCCATAGCTGAAGCGTTAAGTCTGGTGCATGGAAAGTTCACGAGATGCTCCAAATCTGTTTGGAGGCTTGTGTTTCATCTGGCTCATCTTCCAGTAGTCTCTCACATGCTGGTCTTTACTAGTGTTGAAGCTGTCAAAATATTAGGGTTCGTCAATGTTAACCAAACCCAAACACTGAACATTTGAATCCGGACAGCTGCAGAAGTTGGGTGCCACCCTAGGGAACCCTAAAAAATATGTATACAGCCATAGGCCACAAGTTGTATCCACCAGGACGCCCTAGAGCAGCATCCAACTTCAAAAGCTGAGTCCTCAGGTTCGGCAAACGTTCCCAAACCAACACTCGTCTTAATCAATTGTCTCTATAGATTGTATAGGTTAAAGAAATAAAATATCTATTCCATTACAATACAACATTGTTCTCAAAGTTTCAATAAATTAAGAGAGAGAATGGTAAATAAGATGCACATTCCATCCACCACTTACTGTGTCCTTGGAAGCGCTCCGATCCATGTGTAGAAGCAAAGGGAACAGTCACTTCCTGTGATGCCAATTTATTCATTAATTTCTAGGAGGAACAGCAAGAAAATCTATCTATAGAGAATACATCTGTGCACTACCCTGGCAATCCAAATCTGAGCCCTACCCTGAACATAGTATTATTGCCAGAGAAACACAGTAAACAGACATACCGGGGGGCAGATGGTCTAGTCACTATCGGGGATGAGCCCGGTCTAGTCACTATCGGGGATGAGCCCGGTCTAGTCACTATCGGGGATGAGCCCGGTCTAGTCACTATCGGGGATGAGGCCGGTCTAGTCACTATCGGGGATGAGCCCGGTCTAGTCACTATCGGGGATGAGCCCGGTCTAGTCACTATCGGGGATGAGGCCGGTCTAGTCACTATCGGAGATGAGCCCGGTCTAGTCACTATCGGGGATGAGCCCGGTCTAGTCACTATCGGGGATGAGGCCGGTCTAGTCACTATCGGGGATGAGGCCGGTCTAGTCACTATCGGGGATGAGGCCGGTCTAGTCACTATCGGGGATGAGCCCGGTCTAGTCACTATCGGGGATGAGCCCGGTCTAGTCACTATCGGGGATGAGGCCGGTCTAGTCACTATCGGAGATGAGCCCGGTCTAGTCACTATCGGGGATGAGCCCGGTCTAGTCACTATCGGGGATGAGCCCGGTCTAGTCACTATCGGGGATGAGGCCGGTCTAGTCACTATCGGGGACGAGCCCGGTCTAGTCACTATCGGGGACGAGCCCGGTCTAGTCACTATCGGGGACGAGGCCGGTCTAGTCACTATCGGGGATGAGGCCGGTCTAGTCACTATCGGGGATGAGCCCGGTCTAGTCACTATCGGGGATGAGGCCGGTCTAGTCACTATCGGAGATGAGGCCGGTCTAGTCACTATCGGGGATGAGGCCGGTCTAGTCACTATCGGGGATGAGGCCGGTCTAGTCACTATCGGGGATGAGGCCGGTCTAGTCACTATCGGGGATGAGGCCGGTCTAGTCACTATCGGGGATGAGCCCGGTCTAGTCACTATCGGGGATGAGCCCGGTCTAGTCACTATCGGGGATGAGCCCGGTCTAGTCACTATCGGGGATGAGCCCGGTCTAGTCACTATCGGGGATGAGGCCGGTCTAGTCACTATCGGGGATGAGGCCGGTCTAGTCACTATCGGGGATGAGCCCGGTCTAGTCACTATCGGGGATGAGCCCGGTCTAGTCACTATCCCTGATAGTAACTAGACCAGGCTGTATGGACTATCTGTACGCTGTATCTATGACCAGGAGGCCCCGTGTATGGACTATCTGTACGCTGTATCTATGACCGGGAGGCCCCGTGTATGGACTATCTGTACGCTGTATCTATGACCGGGAGCTGTGTATGGACTATCTGTACGCTGTATCTATGACCGGGAGCCGTGTATGGACTATCTGTACGCTGTATCTATGACCGGGAGCTGTGTATGGACTATCTGTACGCTGTATCTATGACCAGGAGGCCCCGTGTATGGACTATCTGTACGCTGTATCTATGACCGGGAGCTGTGTATGGACTATCTGTACGCTGTATCTATGACCGGGAGCTGTGTATGGACTATCTGTACGCTGTATCTATGACCGGGAGCTGTGTATGGACTATCTGTACGCTGTATCTATGACCGGGAGCCGTGTATGGACTATCTGTACGCTGTATCTATGACCGGGAGCTGTGTATGGACTATCTGTACGCTGTATCTATGACCAGGAGCTGTGTATGGACTATCTGTACGCTGTATCTATGACCAGGAGGCCCCGTGTATGGACTATCTGTACGCTGTATCTATGACCGGGAGCTGTGTATGGACTATCTGTACGCTGTATCTATGACCGGGAGCTGTGTATGGACTATCTGTACGCCGTATCTATGACCGGGAGCTGTGTATGGACTATCTGTACGCTGTATCTATGACCGGGAGCCCCCGTGTATGGACTATCTGTACGCTGTATCTATGACCGGGAGCTGTGTATGGACTATCTGTACGCTGTATCTATGACCGGGAGGCCCCGTGTATGGACTATCTGTACGCTGTATCTATGACCAGGAGGCCCCGTGTATGGACTATCTGTACGCTGTATCTATGACCGGGAGGCCCCGTGTATGGACTATCTGTACGCTGTATCTATGACCGGGAGCTGTGTATGGACTATCTGTACGCTGTATCTATGACCGGGAGCTGTGTATGGACTATCTGTACGCCGTATCTATGACCGGGAGCTGTGTATGGACTATCTGTACGCTGTATCTATGACCGGGAGGCCCCGTGTATTGACTATCTGTACGCTGTATCTATGACCGGGAGCTGTGTATGGACTATCTGTACGCTGTATCTATGACCGGGAGGCCCCGTGTATGGACTATCTGTACGCTGTATCTATGACCGGGAGCTGTGTATGGACTATCTGTACGCTGTATCTATGACCAGGAGGCCCTGTGTATGGACTATCTGTACGCTGTATCTATGACCGGGAGGCCCCGTGTATGGACTATCTGTACGCTGTATCTATGACCGGGAGCTGTGTATGGACTATCTGTACGCTGTATCTATGACCGGGAGCTGTGTATGGACTATCTGTACGCTGTATCTATGACCGGGAGCTGTGTATGGACTATCTGTACGCTGTATCTATGACCGGGAGCTGTGTATGGACTATCTGTACGCTGTATCTATGACCGGGAGCTGTGTATGGACTATCTGTACGCTGTATCTATGACTGGGAGCCCCTGTGTATGGACTATCTGTACGCTGTATCTATGACCGGGAGCTGTGTATGGACTATCTGTACGCCGTATCTATGACCGGGACACCCTGTGTATGGACTATCTGTACGCTGTATCTATGACCGGGAGCTGTGTATGGACTATCTGTACGCTGTATCTATGACCGGGAGGCCCCGTGTATGGACTATCTGTATGCTGTATCTATGACCGGGAGCTGTGTATGGACTATCTGTACGCTGTATCTATGACCGGGAGGCCCCGTGTATGGACTATCTGTACGCTGTATCTATGACCGGGAGCCGTGTATGGACTATCTGTACGCTGTATCTATGACCGGGAGCTGTGTATGGACTATCTGTACGCTGTATCTATGACCGGGAGCTGTGTATAGACTATCTGTACGCTGTATCTATGACCGGGAGGCCCCGTGTATGGACTATCTGTACGCTGTATCTATGACCGGGAGCCGTGTATGGACTATCTGTACGCTGTATCTATGACCGGGAGCTGTGTATGGACTATCTGTACGCTGTATCTATGACCGGGAGCTGTGTATGGACTATCTGTACGCTGTATCTATGACCGGGAGCTGTGTATGGACTATCTGTACGCTGTATCTATGACCGGGAGGCCCCGTGTATGGACTATCTGTACGCTGTATCTATGACCGGGAGCTGTGTATGGACTATCTGTACGCTGTATCTATGACCGGGAGCTGTGTATGGACTATCTGTACGCTGTATCTATGACCGGGAGCTGTGTATGGACTATCTGTACGCTGTATCTATGACCGGGAGCTGTGTATGGACTATCTGTACGCTGTATCTATGACCGGGAGCTGTGTATGGACTATCTGTACGCCGTATCTATGACCGGGAGCTGTGTATGGACTATCTGTACGCTGTATCTATGACCGGGAGCTGTGTATGGACTATCTGTACGCTGTATCTATGACCGGGAGCTGTGTATGGACTATCTGTACGCTGTATCTATGACCGGGAGCCGTGTATGGACTATCTGTACGCTGTATCTATGACCGGGAGGCCCCGTGTATGGACTATCTGTACGCTGTATCTATGACCGGGAGGCCCCGTGTATGGACTATCTGTACGCTGTATCTATGACCGGGAGCTGTGTATGGACTATCTGTACGCTGTATCTATGACCGGGAGCTGTGTATGGACTATCTGTACGCTGTATCTATGACCGGGAGCCGTGTATAGACTATCTGTACGCTGTATCTATGACCGGGAGGCCCCGTGTATGGACTATCTGTACGCTGTATCTATGACCGGGAGCTGTGTATGGACTATCTGTACGCTGTATCTATGACCGGGAGGCCCCGTGTATGGACTATCTGTACGCTGTATCTATGACCGGGAGCCGTGTATGGACTATCTGTACGCTGTATCTATGACCGGGAGGCCCCGTGTATGGACTATCTGTACGCCGTATCTATGACCGGGAGCTGTGTATGGACTATCTGTACGCCGTATCTATGACCGGGAGCTGTGTATGGACTATCTGTACGCCGTATCTATGACCGGGAGCTGTGTATGGACTATCTGTACGCTGTATCTATGACCGGGAGCTGTGTATGGACTATCTGTACGCTGTATCTATGACCGGGAGCTGTGTATGGACTATCTGTACGCTGTATCTATGACCGGGAGGCCCCGTGTATGGACTATCTGTACGCTGTATCTATGACCGGGAGCTGTGTATGGACTATCTGTACGCTGTATCTATGACCGGGAGCCGCTGCAGTCCTCCTCATGCAGTGTCCGGTCACGTGACTACAGTCATCCCTCCGCCGTCCAATGCCGTGCCGGCTGTGCCCCGCCCCCTCTCCCACGTGACTCGGCAGCCGGTCCCTGCTCCCTGTCAGACTCTCGGTGCTCGCCCGCTGGACGCCTCATTCATCCGCCATCATGGTGCTAGAGCTGGATCTGTTCCGCGCGGATAAGGGCGGGAACCCCGAGCTGGTGCGGGAGACGCAGAGGAAGCGGTATAAGGACCCGGGGCTGGTGGACGCTCTGCTGGAAGCGGATACCGCCTGGAGGAAATGTGAGTATCCGCACTATGACGCCGCAGAGACCCCCGTGACGTCACAGCCGGGGGGGGGGGGGGGAGAACCAGGCTGTAGGGGCTGATGCAATAGTGCGGCAAGTGATGGCGGGGGCGGGGCCGGCTGCTAGTGACGTCACACCGGATCTCTCCGCCCCCTGCGTGTAATGCTGGACACCTGGGAGATATATATATGTGTATATATATATATACACACACACAGATACACACATATATACATATACACACATCACAGTGTACAGAGACATATATATATATACACATCACAGTGTACAGAGACATATATATATATACACATC